>JAVQJD010012418.1:0-16380 GCA_036023655.1 Nannoperca australis
TTTTTCGGCGTCAGTCAAGTTGTTATATTTCTCCCCGTGTTTCGTCTGGTAATGCCGACTCAAATTGTAGTCCTTTAACACGGCGATCTGCTCCCCACAAACTAAACATACGGCTTTACCTCCAACTTCAGTAAATAAATACTTAGCCGTCCAATTTTTGTTTAAATTCCTACATTCGGAATCTACCTTTCTTTTTTTAGCCTGAGCTGACATTTTGAGGGCTAAAGTCGTCTTCTGATAACGTTCAATCACGCGCACTGATATACGTATTACAACGTTATGTGCGTGAATAAAAAAAAAAAAAGAAAAAATAGCAACTTTAGAATAAAAGCAGTGCAGCTTTAGTCCATGAATGAGGTGGTATTAGAAAGTATGTTTATTTTGGAATTTCCAGTTAACCGTACACGGCGGTCAGAGTCAACCAAGGGTATGTTGCCCGGGCCGTACAATGCCCAGGTCTGGCCTACGCTGTTGTCATATGTGCTCATGTGGCCTCTTATATCTGCTCAAATGTCTGGCCGTTGAGGTATGTTTATGTAAACTGCATGAGAATTAGCCAACCATCACCGGTGATCAGTCCACTGTCATACAGATATAGAGACCTGCTGTCAGAGCGTCTCTTTGCTACGGTCACATGACTCTGCCTTTTCTCTGCTCCTGTGCATCTACATCTCGGTGCAGGTCATGGGAAAGGGCCCAAACATCAGTCTACTTCCTGTTTTGGCTGCGTGACCTGCACCTCTCCCCAACCTGCATAACCTCTGACCTCTAACTAGATGGATGTTGGAGGCCAGAGGGACTACAAACTCAAGCCCCTCTCCTGCTTTTCTTACAACCAACGTGTGCTGGTAGGGGCTGGTTAGGTTGTTATGTAACTGCAGACTAATATCAGGCTGCGAAAGCAGACTAGCTGTGGGTTTTAAGATTGGTACTTTCATGCAGTCTTTTATGTGTAGTTTATATTTTTGAATCAATTACATTTTTAAATGGTGTTCAAGACACATGTAACTGCAAGTATCAATGTAGCTTGTGATGTATTATACTATGTTACCAGTTAAGTCTCACTGGTGAAATTAACCTAATGAGTTGAACTGACTACTAACAAAGTTTAATTTAGTTTAAAAAATAATGATACATTTACCAGTGCTCAAACTGAAAATCAATTTCAATGACATAAAACACAGGAAAGCAGTTTTATTTTACATTTTGCAAATGTTTTGGTAAATTAGAAAATTGCTATTACAATGAATATATGATCAAAGAAAATATTAGTTGACATTGATTAACTTCAGTCAATCAACTATTCAGTGAACTGACTAATCATTCCAGCTCAATTTTAAACACACTATGAACTTCAATCTGTCCCAATATAGAAGATGATGGACTCCATGTCAAACAACCGCTGTTATTTGCCTCCATTTAGTCTGTTACAGTATCCACTATATTGCACCTGATCATGCATTAACACTTATATATGGCATAGTTTTATTAATGGACTATAATAGAGACTGGGCTTCATGTGTTCTTTATTTTAGTTTGTCACAGTGGCTTTTTTAAGTTGATACCCTACAAGTGAAGCTTCAAGAGTTTTTGTTACCAACAATTAACAAAGTCACTGAACTGAAGAGCGGTGAAGGCTGTCTTTGTGTTTCAGTGCGAGCCCTGCAGGAATGTCTGCCTGTCTCTTTAAGATCAGCAGTGTCAGATTCTCTCTGGAGTGATGCGGCTCTGAAGCTGAGATCCTGAGAAAAAATGGGTCATGCACTCATAGGTGAAAGTCCCTGAAGGGGGGAGAACCGCGAGGCAAAGGGAGAAACTGTCTCTTCACTGCTGTGTAATATGTAGTCAGGTCTGTGTGCACATTAATCCAATCAGCAATATCATGTAGCACATCACACTGCTTCTTGTTGTGGGGTTATTTGAGTGAAATGCTCAGTGTGATCTGTTTGTGTGGTTTTGTCAAAAAATAAAAAGATCCTGCTTTTTATCTTGCGTTTTAGAAACAATGTGTTCAGTTATTTTTCTTAAGTTTGATAGTTTGATGACAAAAGTCTGTGCCTTTGCTCTGTTTGTTTTCCTCCTTTCTCTGCCACGAGGATGTGTATCCTGTTAAATCTGGATGTGAATGAGATTATGAGGCTTCTGAGGTGTGTGTGTGTGTGTGTGTGTGTGTCACTCTGCCTGTTTGGTTGACACAGCTGTTGCGCTGTGTTGTTTCAGGTCCCTTCCCTCCTATACAACTGGTGTGCTCCTGAATTTTGATCTTCATTTTGAGTGCGCAGCTAAAAACACAACATTTACATATTTCCACCTTTATAAAATTAGCAAACAGTTGCTTATGTACACATCCAGCTGACATGACTAGCATTCATTTGGATTCGTGTTTGTTGATGATGAATCGAAGTCCGATATTTATTCACTCTTCTTTTAGCGCTGGTTTGGTCTCTAAAACCTTCTGGAAAACAATGTGTCTCTTTAGCTGCTTAATGCTTCACTTTCTTCACCAGCTAGTCGCCAACTTTGTCTTTCTGCTGTCTGTTGCTGGGCAGGTCGTTTACAGTGAATTTATCAGAGCTTGTTTGATGAAAACAGCTGAAGTTCATATCAAAGATGCTAAAATGCTCTGTAGAGCAGAGTGGAGCTCACTACAAGTGACATTTTTGATAATTTGATTCATTGTTTATGTAAAAATATCGTATAGTGAAGTTGAACTTTGCTTCCACACCCCGACCGCCCACAGTCATTTTATACATACTGCGTGTAGCATTAAACATGTTGATTTGAGTTAAATTCTTTGCTTCCAACATGGATTGTAAAAGTTGTGTTGTTGCTTCTCAGTTCAGACGATGTATACAGTATATAGCATAAAAGTAGCCCATTGAGACCCAGAGAAGTGTCACATCTTTAAGCAAATCACTTTTTTATACTAATATATGAGTTCAGTGACTGGAGCTTTTTTTATCCGACAACCCTCGTCAGAAACATGCTGCAGCCCAGAACAAAAGGAAACACATCAGCTGCAGCAGAGGAAAAGTGCGAGTGACGGATATCCCCGCTGCTTCTTTGTTTGTGGAAGTGTCTCATCCGGTGGCCTGGAGCGCTGCTGGATGGAAAAACAAGTCCACTTTTGAGGAGTAAAAGTGAACCAGCTTTCAGCACAGATTAGTCGACAGCTCCAAAGTCAGAGTACTCAGCCCTTCATCAAATAAAAGCCCATGTGTGTCACTTTTTGTTTTTGTTGCATTGGTTTGTATTGGCACTGCTGTTCTGCTGACACAGCAGCTGACAGAAAAGATGCTGGAAATAGCCTGAAGCTGAGTCGAGGAATCTCTCTCATTTAATGAGATTAATATTCGTACTATTCCAAGATCATCTGTCCCACAGGAGGTCAGATACAGTTCCTCTGACTCACAGGAGGTGCAGACCGGAGTCAGTGTTTCTGGATTCAGTATGTCAAATTTCAGTCATATAGTACATCCTAGGCTGCTTTTAAAGGCCCATTGTGTCGTTGTTTTTACAACATAAATTTGAGCTATATTCACACACATAACATAAGGGTTTGAGTTACATGCAGTATCTATCAGTCTATATGTCCTTTCTTTCATCCTATCAACAATACCAACAACAACATGACACATGTTGATTTTAATGGCTTTTCTTACACCTAATATTATTATTAGTCTTATTTCTATTTGGCTGATAATCATGTTTTGGAACTCAAATGAGCTATTAGCAATTCCTGTTTGCAGTTAACACAACGATCACGAAATAACTTTTATACAGATGAAAACAAAAAAAACGTGAGGACTTTCAGGCAAGT
This sequence comes from Nannoperca australis, assembly GCA_036023655.1. NCBI lineage: Eukaryota > Metazoa > Chordata > Actinopteri > Centrarchiformes > Percichthyidae > Nannoperca > Nannoperca australis. Next base: position 3,821 of record JAVQJD010012418.1, read on the forward strand.
TCTGCAGTTATATGGAGATAATATCCTCATTATTAAATCACACTGAATCATCATGTATTGTTGAACTGTGTGTCCAGATTTGACCTGAGTCATGACTCTGAGAAGGAGTTTCATGTTGAGGCTAACTGGGGTTTCAAAATGATTGCCTCCATGAGCTGAACTTCTGCAGCTCCAACTGTCAAATCAAAGTACAGTAACTAACTTCTCGTTGTTTTCAGAACGTCAGGGTCTCTTCCTCACTTCTCTCTCTCTCTCTGACCCCATTCAACCCTCCCTCACAGTTTTATCCTTCATTCCATCCATATATCTATCCATTCTTTCATACCATCTGTCTATCTTTACATCCACGCTATACATCTATCCTTCTGGTGGCCTTCAGCTCCTCCCTCTTGCTGTGAAAAGAGCCAATCAGCAGCCAGTGTCTTTGTCACCTGGAAAAAGATAACATTGGTTGCTTGGGAGGCAGAAAACACAGAAGACATGAACACATCCCTGATCTTTATTTGATGTGTGTTCTGTAATCTTTTTTTGTACGAGTCCTTTTTAATCTGTGGTAATCCATCAGTATCTGTGCGGCCTCAGGTTTTAGCTGGGCCGAAGGGGCTTAGCGGTTTATTTTCATGATGTTTAACAGTAATTCACCCTAAATGGATTTATTCTAATATGGCTGGCAGCTGGTTGGCACAGTGATCAGGCCAATTTCGGTATGGTGGCATAAACAGGACCATCGTGCCATGACCTTACAGTGGATGGGATTATTTCTCCTCTGAGAAACAAAGCACGCTCGCTTCCCTCTGCGTTTCTATTCACTCCTCATCGAGAGGATTTATTCCACTGGTGCGGACCTGTGGTCATTAACCTTGTTGGAGGCTGTGTTTGACATTCGCATGTTATTGTCCTCCAGTGTAGGAATTGCATTAGTGCTGTTAACCAGTATGGCAGGATGATGTTAGCTGTTTCCACTGTAGTTGTTATTTGTTTAGCTGAATTGGAGTCAGGTGAGCTAATACTACCAAAAATAAGCCTCTTTTTTTCACTCCATTTCCTATTGTGTACTGATACTATAAAGTACATGTCATAGCAGCACTTCAGAGTTGTTTAAAGGATACAGTTTGGTCATGTATTAACAGGAATACAGATTACACCCATGCAGATGTTGAACTATCACTATATTTTTTACATTTCTAAATACGATGCTATTTATTTTTTTAGTGAGAGTGTACTCCAAACTCAAAGCATGGTAAGAATGATTAGTATATGCAGTTGGGACATAAAGATGTGCCTCCATTCTCATTGTTGGTTCCTTTTTCTTCAGTGAGTGTTCTTAATAGATTTTTGCTACTCAGTAGAGACCGCAGTGAAATCACTGATTGTGATTGTAATAGTGCAAGAAATAGAGTCGGCTGTCAGTGTAGTAGAGAAGGACACTCAAATAAATGGAGCACACTGTACTGTAACTCAACCATATGTTAACCCTACACACACACACACACACACACACAATCATCCAATCTGCAGGGTTTAAAGATGACAATGGTTGTAACATATTTCCATATTCATTTTATGTCCACATTTATTTATGTGAATGTGAGGGAGCCGAGGCCTTCAGGTCTGAGGGTGGACATTAGCTTACTGAAGGGAAGTAGCATGTGTTCCCTGTTAAAGAAAAGGCATTAAAGCATCATTGCTCATCAGGTCATCATGCATCTGTCAGACTAATGATGTTTATTTTTCTTTTCTTTTCTTTTACAGAGATTATGAATGATGTAATCAAGAAGGTAAAGAAGAAGGGAGAATGGAAGGTAAGAAGTTATTAGAAAATACCCTGAGATAATAAAGATCATCATATCTCAATGACTAACATGTTTTCACCCAGACACACTCTTCGTGACCTATTTTAGAGCTTCGTTCAAATCACCTGCAGCTTCTTCTTGTTTTTCTCAAGTTTTAGACATTTAAAACTTTGTATTTGTTCCATTTGAAATATATAAATAAATATATATATATATATTTGTACTGTACAGTCTGGGAAAGAAAAGGCTTTATGACTGGACTGGACTGATACAGAATTCTTTTCACTTTGCTGGTTATCTTTGATAGTAAACTAAATATTTGGGGTTTGTTGGACAAAACAATGTGTTTGAAAATGAAATCTTGAAACTGTGAGGGGCATTTTCTGAATTGTCTCACCAAACAATGAATCAGATGAATTGACAATGAACACATCTTTTAGTGGCAGCCCTAGCTGAGATAACACAACCGGTTTCCGATTTGAAAAAGCGTCAGTTCTCTAAACCAGCAGACATGCAGCATTTGGACGTGCATAAGAATTATTAATTTAAAGGTACAAATAACTGATTGATAAAAAGAAACAAAAAGAGTAATTCATGTGTATGAATTATTCCAAAAATAACCCCTGAAACCTGGCAGCTTTCTGACTGAACTAGATACTGTACCCAACATGCCAGCTGCCATTTCTGCCTTTTCCAGGACGGTTTGAGGAGAAAACTGAGCAGATTCTGCCTGATGCTTATATTAAAGTACATCCTGTGTGCCTTTTCACGATACTGAGTAATGCCAGTGTACAGTTGGACAAAAATCTGGTGTCAGCAGTCTGTGCTAGTCAGTACTGTCGCAATTCAAGCACTGCTCATTTCTGTAAGTGAGAATGAGTCGTACAACGTGCAGCCAAATAATCTATTAGTCAGATATTTTCGAGGCCCTGGAATCAGTATTGAAAAATGATTAGATGACTGTGCAGCTTTCCTTCTAAGTACCACAAGATATTCCAAACAATCACAAAGTTTACTTAGAAGTGAAGAAATGTCTTAAATCATATAAAAGATGTCAAATAATGCTTAAAACATATGAAAGTACATATTCCACTAAGACATGTGGAGAAAGTGAATTTAGCTCAAGTCTTTGCATGATAATGGTGCATATTAGATAAGCCAGAATAACTAAGGCCATAGTTATAAGAAATTCCCAAATTCCCCAAATGATCAGCAAGGGACATCAGGTAAAAATTCATGTTTACATCCACAACAGTGGATGTATAGCTTAAGACAGTATAAATGTTTGCAACATGCAATGCGAGTAATAAACTGTGTTTGTATAGTTACGATCTTATTTCCTGTTGCCAGGCGCTGATTGTGGATCAGCTGAGCATGAGGATGTTGTCGTCCTGCTGCAAGATGACAGACATCATGACAGAGGGCATCACCAGTAAGAGACCATGGTCATACCTACCATTTCTCTTTTGTTGTTTGTTGTTTGTTTGTGTATGGAACTCTGTAACTGTGTACATGTGCATGTCGGTTTGTGCCTCTAGTTGTGGAGGACATTCTCAAGCGACGAGAGCCTCTTCCCAGCCTGGAGGCCATTTACCTGATCACACCCACAGAGAAGGTATGCATGCTCGTCCTGCTCTCATTCATAGTGTTTATTCAGACGTGTGTGTGTCGCAGAAGGAAGAATGAAGCCGCTGTGTGTCCAGACACAGAATCCTGTTTACATGTACAATACATGCTTCTGTGTTTCCATGGTCTCTCTCTCTCTCTCTCTCTCTCTCTCTCTCTCTCTCAATATTGCCAAAGCGTAAAGGATAATCCAAATTCATTTCATAAAGTAAAATAAATAAAAGAAAAAGAAAATGTCAGAAAATAGTAAGCATGTGTTATGCGTGTGTGTGATTGGCTTTGTCAAGATCATTATTTGTCATATTCAGTGATGTTCTCTCATTCAACTTCAAATTAGCTTTATCGTCAGTACAGAGTACAGTACCACCAGAGCAGGATGTAGAAGGTCAACAATGTACCGTAAATACTATGGTGAAAGAAAAAGAAATCATTGCAAACTGATCATTAGAAAATAAAAGGATACCCAGTATGTATGATTAGATGAGTTCACTTTTTACAATTTAGTACGGGCAATAGAAGGAAAGAGATCAAAATAAAAAGAGGAGTTTTCAAATGTTGGTTTCCCATACTTTTCTGCTTCAGTAGGATTATTAGTTGTTTTGTTCTCTCTGTTAAATGTTTGGTCTCTTTGGTCAGTCCTTTTTAAGCTTTATTGGAGGATAAAGATGTATGAAAATGTTATTTCATGTGGTCATTTAATTTTAGTGTAACTACACCCTCAAATTCAGCTAGAAGCCCCTCTCTCTGCATATAAAAAAAATAACGAGTGAAGGAACAACTGTAGAAGGGCGTGGCTTCGTGGGTCAGAGGACATGGAGGAGACTGACTGACACTGATTAGTCTTTTTTAGTATACATTTCATGAAGTAGTCAGGTGTGTTGAGAAACTTTCAATTTGAAATGCCAATTTGTATAAATTTGGTAAGAAATGTCAATATTAACACCAGCATTGATTCATCACAGTAGTCATACCATTTAGTTTCCAGCTCAAAATACACATTTAGGTGTGCACTACCTTGTTAAGCGATCACTCTGTTTACGTAAGGACTTTGGCAATCAATCAAAACATCATAGCAACAAAGCTTCAGTTTATTGAATTGCACACACTGATGCATACAGTATAAACTGTAGTCAACACACTCACATGAAGTGTATGATCTGACGCACTGGTCCATTTCTCTCCCCTCAGTCTGTCCACACCCTCATCGGAGACTTCAAAGACCCTCATTCAGCTAAATACAAGGCAGCCCATGTTTTCTTCACTGACTGTGAGTATATAGACGGAGGCTTGCTTTTTCCTTTTTACTGTTATCATCAGTTGTGCTCTTTGTTGAATGTGTTTTGTTTTCTTTGTTAGTGCTGTTTTCTAAGCTCCTTGTAACTATTTCATATATTCGAAGGCACACTGCTCATCACTTTCATCCTTGCAGCTTGCCCTGATCCCCTGTTCAACGAGCTGGTGAAGAGCCGTGCTTCCAAAACCATCAAGACTCTGACGGAGATCAACATCGCCTTCTTGCCCTACGAGTCTCAGGTACAGATCCAGCTGGGCGGAACAGTGTTGGGTAGTGGCGGCTACTCTGGCGCTGTTTAGAGAACCTCATTGATGCGTCCAGTTTCACAGTGATTTCTTAAAAGATTTCTAAAACTGAGCTGTGCATACAAATGGCCTCATACATCTGACAAAATCACTTTGTGAACCTACACAGTTTAATGCATCGAGCCCCTGGATCGTTTCCCCCTCTCTTATAGGCAATATTTACCTTCCTTTACTCCTCTCAGCAGGCAATGAATGAAAGCAGGCTCACTTTTAGTGTTCGTTAGAGACTGTGGGAAAACCACAGGAAGAGAGAGAGAGAGAGAAAACTGGAGCAGGAGCAGCGAGAGATCGATGAAGGCAGGTGGACGAGAGAGATGCTGAAAGGACACGGACAGAAATAGTAACAGCGAGGTTATTGAGGATAAAAAGAGACTTAGAGAGGAGAGAAACACAAATACACTCTCAGGTGGTTGCTTGGCGTAATGCTGCTGACTCAGCAGTCACTCTGTTTATTTCCAGAATGTTCCAGAAAGACTCACATTTGTCACATTGCCTTTCCTCCCTCCCACCGGCTTCTCCACCCTTGCTGTATTTCCAAATTCCTGCCTCCATCATGAGTTTCCTCCTCCCTCCCTCCCTCCCTCCCTTTCTGTCCGTTTTCGTTTTTTTTCTCCCACCATTCCTCCATCCCTGCTTTTGCACTTTGCTTGCACTCTCTCTTGCTCTTTTTCTTTTTCTTTATATTTATCTTTTTCCTTCCTACAACCATATTGTTCCTAATTTTCCCCTCACTTCCTCCCTCCTTCTCTCCACCCCCCTCATTCTATCTCCCACATCTCTCCTTTTGCCCATCCTTCTCTCTCGTTATCTGAAGATGCTGCTTGGCCCACAATGCTTTGCTCTCCTCCTGTCTAGTATGATTAATTCAGAGTCAGTGGTTTTCTGCTCCAGGGGAAGTGCTGCCTCATATCCCCGCCCACAGGCTGATGCTCGCACCCCATTGGATGAGTCAGGATCAACACAGCAAGCGGTAGCCAATGGTAGCCGGGCTAACAAAGGGACCCTTCTGCAGAGCAGCATGTGACCCTGGACAGATGGGGTGGGAGGAGGAGGGAGTGGTGTGACACAGGAGAGGAGAAAGGGGGAATGAAGAGGAGAGGAAACAAGGACAGAAGAGCAGAGGAGAAAAAACAGGAAGGAAAGACGATTGTAGGAAGAGATGAGAAAAAAGGGAATGAGAGGAGAGGAGGGGTAACAAACAAATGAGAGAGAAGAGGAGGGGGAAGTAGAGGAAACAGGGCAGGAGAGGGAAGTAGAGAAGATGCAGAAAGAGGAAGGGAGAAGAGAGGAAGAAGCAAGTGAAATGGGAGAGGAGGTGAGATAAGAGGAGAGGACAAAAAAATAATTGGTGGGTGGAGATAAACCAAAGAAACAAAGGAGTCGGAAGGGGACAGAGGTTTGGAGAGAAGATGAGAGGAATGAAAAAAGGATGAAGATGAGAGAAGGAGAGGAAACATGTAAATTAAATGAGAGGAGGAAACAACAGGAGAGGGAAGAGAAAGAGGATATGAGGTGGAGGAACAAGGAAATGAGGGAGGAGAAGTGATTAAAGGGAGAGGAGATAACAGAAGAGGAAAGAATATATAAATCAGCTATGTTATTAATATTATGATATTATCACAACACCTCCAGCTCGTTCTTCACAGATAAGACAACATGCTGTGTGTCCACGGTGACCTGCTGTATTTCACACAGAGCAGTTCACGTTCTTCATGGTGCTGAAAATCTATTGTCATGATCAAATTAGCTTTTTTTCAAGAATCCGTGTTAACATCGTGGAATCTGTTCATGAGACAAAGTGCTTCAGTTCAGGCAGCAACATGTTTACAGATCTGCACGTTACATTGAAATCAAAAGGTGGAAACGTTTGTTTGTTTGTTTGTATGTATGTGCAGGTGTACTCTCTGGACAACGCAGATGCCTTCCACAGTTTCTACAGCCCCCATAAGACCCAGCTGAAGAACCCCGTGATGGAGAGGCTGGCTGAGCAGCTGGCCACGCTCTGTGCCACCCTGAAGGAGTACCCTGCTGTCAGATACCGAGGGTGAGCAGCAGGGGACGCTGCTGAGAGGCAGCCGTGGGCATGCTGGTTGCTAAAAAGCCATTTTAGAAGTCAAGGAAATAGCTTATTTGGACAGATAGCGTGTTAAAGCTATCCATAGGTGCTACAGTGAGGGAGTGACATTTTGAAATGTGTGAAAGAAACATTATAAATCAAAAGAATTATGGAACAAAAGCTCAGGAGAGCTCAGGAGATGTCTCAAGCTGTTTATGACGAGCAGCTTTTTCTTCTCCTAGATGGCTGATTCATTTGTTAACACTCAAAAACAACTACAGCTGTCATGATGTGTCATCGTAACTGTGTCTGGCTGATCCATGCTGTCCACACATGCGCTCTGCTAATGTCACCTTTCCAAACTTTTTATCTGTAATCTCTGCTGTCAGAAACATGTCTGTCTACACTGTTCAGTTCTGTCTGTTCTCGCTACTTGACGGACCTCAATCTGTCAGGTCGGTGACATTTAACCTTCGATGGTGTTCGTTAAAGGCCACTAAAAACAGAAATATTAAGGATCACCCTCCAGATGTCAAAATGCCCTGCTTGGAAAAGTTATGATTAGTGATTTAAAGAGTTAAGTACATTAAAAATGACATATCGTTTGCGTGTCTGTAATACAAAAGGCTGCTGCACAGACCTCCTCCTTATGTAGGAGGAGAAAACCAATAGTGACAATAAATGTCCTTTTTAAAAGGTTATCAAATATAATTCTTTGAGCACTGATTCCGCATATTTGCCTAAATTATTGTTTTGAAATCAGTGCAGTCACTCAGATGCTTTCAAAATGTTTTTTTTCCCAAACAATTTCTATCTAAAAATTGTCTTTCTTATTGTTTTGTCTCTTGTGCTTGCTTGGACGTGTGTCTCTGTGTGCATTATCCACCCTCCCATCCATCTATCTGTCATTCTGTCAGCGAGTACAAAGACAACGCCACCCTGGCCCAGCTGGTTCAGGACAAACTGGACGCCTACAAGGCTGATGACCCCACTATGGGAGAGGTGAGCTCAGGAAAATCCTTTTTTGTTCCCCTATATTTCTGATTCTGATTTGTTTTGTTTTCACCTCTCGTCTCATATTATTGTTGCAAAATGTTTATCTTATTAGTTTAAATCGCACAGCTGAATTCTACATTACGGAGAATGAGCTTCAAAATGATCATATATATAACGTTCTGTAGGTATGTGGATCGTATCACTCCTTTCACTCCTGTATGTGTTTGTCTGTCTCTCTGCAGGGTCCAGATAAGGCTCGCTCACAGCTGATCATCCTGGACAGGGCGTTTGACCCCGTCTCTCCTGTCCTGCACGAGCTCACTTTTCAGGCCATGGGTTATGACCTGCTGCCCATCGAAAACGACGTCTACAAGTACGAGAAACACAAATGACCAAACTGAAAAATGCTTTCTTGTGAGGGCTGTGTTTCAGTTTGAATGAAGGTGCAGGTTAAAGCTGAAGCAGGCTAAACGAGTCTATTAGTCAGGATGTGGGTCTGTTTTCTTCAGGTATGAGACCAGTGGCATCGGAGACTCTCGTGAGAAGGAGGTTCTGCTGCATGAAGACGATGACCTGTGGGTGAGCCTGAGACACAAACACATAGCTGAGGTGTCCCAGTGAGTACTTGTCTTCATACCTTCACTCAGTCTTTGGATACAGAAGCAAGTTAACAACCTTTCTCTCATGCGCTGCCGCTTCTCCTTCTGCTGTTTGTGTTTTGTCATTAGGGAAGTGACACGCCAGCTGAAAGACTTTTCTGCCAGCAAGAGGATGAACACAGGGGAGAAGGTAAAGAGGAAGCTGCTAAACAAAATGTGGATATCTGATTTGTATAGTCTGAACATAGAGTATTGCCAAGATATTTGTTCTATAGTGTTACTGGTGTTTAAATGCATTAATTCTTCTTCTGTGGCTTCATATTTGACATACATATACGAGAGTGGCATCAATGTTCTCATCAAACTCTCTGCAAGAAAGTAAATTATTTCCCAAAATGTTGAACTATTTCTTGAAGTATATTTAGACATCATGATCAGAATTTGATTTAATTCATTTATTTTTGTCAGCATGACTTGGTAGTGGAAATTAAACAAATCTCTTATTTTTCATCTTTTGTTTCCATTTGAAATTTGTACCAAGGGACAAACAGGATTAGCTTAGGTTCACAGTTCAATATAATGAAATTTGATCAAATCTAGTCGTTCAAAACAGAACTGCTTTATGTTCCTATTTCCAAATGGAGGACCTTTACTTTAGAATAAACTGTGCTGAGTGGTTGGTTGTTCTGCAAAAGTCCAACATAAATATGGTTTAATATTTAGTTGTCTATTTTATGATATCTTGTATTAATGTTGACATCATCATCTTATCTTTTGTTTTAACAGACCACAATGAGGGACCTGTCCCAGATGCTGAAGAAGATGCCTCAGTACCAGAAGGAGCTCAGCAAGGTGTGTGTGTGTGTGTGTGTTTTCCAGTGTGTGTAAATGTGTTTGCTGACCCTGTCTGTTGTGTGTTTTTCAGTACTCCACTCATCTGCAGCTGGCTGAGGACTGTATGAAGCATTACCAGGGAACAGTGGACAAGCTGTGCCGTGTGGAACAGGTGAGAGGGCAGGCAGGAGGAAAGGAGAGAGGAAACAACAAGCAAGGAGAGCAAGGGATGAGAGAAAACAATAAGAGAGGATAGGAAAGGAAATGAGGAGAGAAGGAGATGATAGGAAAGAAAACAATTAGAGTTGTGTCAAAGGAGGAGATTATTTTAATTTAAGTTTCTTGCACACAAATAAGATTGATGAATAATGATTTCTGATTTTCCTCATTAATTAAAAATAACATGCTTTTACAATCCTGGATTGGAGGGTTTTAAATGACAAACATATGATACTGGAGCTCTCCGTTGCAGGATCTGGCTATGGGCACAGACGCTGAGGGAGAGAAGATCAAAGACCCCATGAGAGCCATCGTGCCCATCCTGCTGGATGCCAACGTCAGCACATACGACAAGATCCGTATCATCCTGCTCTACATTTTCCTCAAGAATGGTAAAGAGGAGGCTGCAGGAGACATTAAGAAATGGCATCTAAAGTTTGTGCTATCTGTTCCTGTAAAAGCTCCGTTAGTTTTTGTTTTATTTGTTTTGTTTTACTTGTTTAAATCATTTGTACTCTTTGTCTGATCACCTATTGAACTATTAACCTTAATCTTATTACCGTAATTTCCGGACTATAAGCTTCTACTTTTTCACATGCTTTGAACCCTGCGGCTTAAACAATGATGTGGCTAATTTATGTTTTACGGGCTAACAAGCCTCATGCCGCCAATACAATTAGGCTCATCACACCAGACCAATAAAATTATCAAACAGGTCACAGTGGACCAATGAAACCGTTCGAATCACCGTAAATCAAATGCACTCACACATAATTGTTCAGATCAGTCATTAAAAAAAAAAAAAAGGTATTCAGAGGGTGCGGCTTATATTCAGGTGTGCTCAATAGTCCGGAAATTACGGTAATTACTACATATACTTTTGAAATGTAGAAAAATGCTTGCGATCTGAAACCCCTGAACATTATAACCCATTAGAGCTTTAATAAGTCAGCTTTTCTGCACAAAAGGTGTTTCACAGGTTACAGATACAGAAAAGTCTAACAACCAGATAGACGGACATAACAAGACAATTCTACACAGCTGTAATAAGCTTTTCAATTTGAGTAATGAACAGGAAGTATATAGTGTACATTTTGAGTTTTAATAAAATGATTTTATTTTTGAACTCAGGATTCAAATTCCCCTTCGACCCAGAACAGGATGAACATATTAAATGTAAACATACATTTTTACAGTTATAAGATAGGACCTGTGTGTGTGTGTGTGTGTGTGTGTGTGTGTGTGTGTGCATGTTCAGGAATTACGGAGGAGAACCTGAACAAGCTGATCCAGCACGCTCAGATCCCCCCTGAGGACAGTGAGATCATCACTAACATGGCTCACCTGGGCGTCCCCATCGTCACAGATGTAAGTTCCTCACTCACCACTTTCCTCTGCTTGTTCTGTCAGTGTCTGCTTTCCATCACCTCGTATGGTCTGATGTGCCCTCTGAGTCTTTGCTCCTCTACTCCTCACTCATCTCTGTATTTGCGGTCTGTACCGTATCCTCCCCATATTTACTGTGTATGAACGAAACAGCGTGAACAAAATCTTTGTAGACTAATATGGGAATGATTCTGGTCATCATTTTATTTTACCTTCTTACACGTCCTCTCTTTCACCTCCTTGTCTTTTCTTTCCGTCTTTAGTCCACCCTCCGCCGAGGAAAGAAGCTGGACAGGAAGGAGCGTGTGAGCGAGCAGACCTATCAGCTGTCCCGCTGGACACCACTGGTCAAGGACATCATGGAGGTGTGTTTGAAGGGCTTAGCCATATTAGAGGTTCTTTGCTTTTCTTTTTCAAAAGCTCACTCTCTATAGATGTGTTTTTGTTCCCTCAAGCAAGCCGAAATTGTAGATCCAAAAACAACAAACTAATTTATATTAGCGTAATAATTTACTTTTCAGTTGACGCACACTCACAACAACCTTAGTCAAACATCTGTTTTTCCAGCCTGGTTGTTATCAACTATATTTAGCCCCTTATTTGTGCAAAGCCAATTCTCCAATGGACCTCCACGATGGAGCCACACATGGTTGCTAAGAGACATGATGCAACTGTGAAGCCCCTATTGAAGTGTGTTTGTGTGTACGTGCTTAAGGCAGTCAGTATCACTGACATGGGTGTTTTGCCTTTTTGTCCCCCGACAGGATGCTATTGATGATAAGCTAGACACCAAGCACTATCCCTACATCTCCACCCGGTCCTCCGCCTCCTTCAGCACCACTGCAGTCAGGTACACACACACAGACACACACACACACACACACACATGCACACAGCGTGGCATCTCATTGCATGGTATTAGCCCTTTTAAAACTACGAAGACTGAAACGATGGTATTAGATCAATACTAGTTTGGAAAGGGAGATGAGTCTAACCGATCAATACTTGAGACAAATTGAGAGCAGGAGGGTGATACTGATGACTGGGTTAGTGAGCTTTATGCAGATCCCTGTGCATCACATAAGTTAAACTTTTTTTACATTTACCTTGCATCTTTTGAAATGATTGAATTCATGAACCTGTCAGCAATCACAGAACATGAAAAATTTGCAATATTATTTAAAATAATGTATTTCTCCATGACATCAACACTGAGTAAAAAGGTTTTAAAAAGACAAAATAAAGATAGTGATAGCTGAATTCAATTCAATTCAATTCAATTTTATTTATATAGCGCCATATCATAACAAAGTTATCTCAGGGCACTCAATCACATGGAGCCGGTCGAGACCAACTTCCACACATACAAAGAAATGTCTCCTTACTTGCGAGATTGTCTAAGAATGAGCGTGATGAAGCCACATTGACCCCCTCTGTGTAGAAGCTGCTGAC
>JAVQJD010012431.1:0-37877 GCA_036023655.1 Nannoperca australis
TTTGATACGACATCTTGTTGTTTTCCATCATGGTTCTATGCACTTTATGTAAAGCTCTTATTTGGAAGTCGCTTTGGATAAATGTAATGTAATGTAATGTAAATGTAAAGAGGAATGACCAGAGATTGAGCTCCTTCATACTCAGAGAGATCCAGCCCATTGATATTCAATACTCAGTTTGGAGTGGAGTGGAGTGCCTTTGTCTTTTCACAGCATCTAGATTTTAGGCAAGATTCATTATTACATGTAGGGCATTTAGAAGTTTTAAAATCCTAAGCACTTTAAGAAAAGTTAGCCAAAAAGTACACGTTAGTTAATTATAGACATTAATCATATATCTATATGATATCTCAAAATTTTGTTAACCATTGTATTATGTTCATTTCTCGCCCCTTACTTTGGTCTTCCAAATTTGACCGGTCTGGTTTAACTGCTCTTACATTAACACAAAAAACATCATTCAAAAATAATCATCAACAAATTGTATTTTACATCTTTTTAATGCTGTAAACAATGTCTCAAACCAGTGGTGAACATGAATAACTGCAGTGAATATACAAAGAATAGACACTGAAAAAGTAATAATCAAAACAGAGACCAAATTCACAGAACATCAGAAAATCAACATGAATGGTCATCTCTGTGTGTGTGTGTGTGTGTGTGTGTGTGTGTGTGTGTGTCCAATGCTCTTCATATGTCCCAACACGCTCCTCCCCTCCAGGTTTGTCATGTCCAGTATAATTTGCTACATGGACTCTGGTAAAAAGAGTTGGAAGCTGGACTTGACATCATCCAGACAAGATATTGCACACCGTGTTGGCCCTGGCGTCAATGTTTCCTACTCTTGCTCTGCCTCCTCTGTCCTGGGAGGAAGAATACCAGAGCAAGTTGCCACCCTTGGACTGGAATGTCACCTCTTCTCATGCCTCTTCATCTGTTGACTGGTCAGTCTTATAAAGGTCCAGATCAAAATCAGGATTGATGTTGTCTTCCAGTTCTGACACATCCTCCTCTATCTCCGGTTCAACTTCGATCTCCTTTTCATCTGATTTAAAAATTCTGTCGAGAGCCATTGTGTCTGACAGTAAATTGTGGTCACAGAGTACATAAGTGTGAGAAAAAGACCGGTTCCCATAAATGACACCTAGTTTTTCAGTATGAAATGTGTGGTTCACGTGGGGGACTATATATGTGTGTGTGTGTGTGTGGATGTGTGGTTGTGCATGGGGATGTTTTCCATCTAATGGATGAACATAATCTAGTATCACCCATTCATTTTTGACTGGGAACACCACAGGTGTTACAAAGTTGATTAGACCACTCAAAATTCAATGAAAAATGGTGATCAGCAATTTTATTTGTACAAATGCCTAGTGTGGAGGATATCATAAGGCCTTGAGGCAATTAGAGACATTTCTTTTTTTTGTAAATCGGTCCGATATGACCTGAACACCACAGGAGGGTTAAATGGGGGAAAAGCTATTCAGGTGGTCAGTTTCTTGTGAATAAATTTACAAAAAGAGAAACATCTATTATAATTAAGATATGGATGGAAAAAACATGTTTAATTTGAACAAATATAAATGAAACAAGGTAATTCATCACTATTGATGTATATTTCCTAAAACTTAATTAGAAATTGAACACACACGTCTACACAGCACCCCATTGAACAGATACAGTATCCATGCCAGTCCACACAACATCAGCCCCATTCAACACACAGCCTGTTCATGCCAGCCTGTGCAACACATGAGGGGCAGAGCTTTACTGTGTGTGTGTTGCATGTGTATTTCTTGCACTTGACACATGTATACTGTGTCTTCCTGCCCATCTTGGGTCCACACAAAATATAGAGAGGTTCCCGCAAGACAGAAGGTAAAATGTGCGGGAAATCGGGGAGTAGACAGGTGTCGATGCTTGAAATATAACAATTTTGCAACCTTGTGTGGTAAGAGCAGGAACACACACACACACACGCACACACGCACACACACACACACACACACACTAACTAACAGCAGGCCTAGGTAGGAGGAGGACAGAGGGGTCAGAGTCCACTGGACCCAGACACCACATATGTAATATAAATGTGTAGGGGGGGTGTACAGAGTGCACTCATTGAAAATGTGTTCTTTTATATGTTCTTCACAGAAAATGAGCCAAGGCCAATGAGTCTGAGGTTGAAAAAATTATTAATTGCATAATTATTCTTTTAATAAACATTGAAAAGGGGTCCCAGAGACCCGAACACCACACAAGGGTTAAGTGTTGTTGTATTCCCAGAACAAATGAGTCTTTAGTCTTTTCTTGAAAGTGGCCAGACAGGTTGTTTCTCTGATGGATGTGGGCAGATGGTTCCACCACTGGCGGGCCAGACAAGTGGTTCAACTTCTCACTTGCTTTTGACCAGGTCCTCTGAAATGTGTCATGTGACACCAGTCTTGATTTCTTTAAATTGTCTTTTTCAGTGCTCTGCATGGTAAGGCGCCTGTATTAAATATCTACTGCAGTCCTACATCACGAGTAGGTCTCTAAGGCCGTCAGATCAGTGCTTGTTGGTTGTTCCTTGCTCCAGGCTCATAAATAAAAGCGACTGCATATGGGTTTGTGGCTTCTACTTTGGAACTGTCTCCCTTTGGACTAAAAGGCCCTGACAATCAATTTTTTTAAATGTATATATAGATGGGGTCCTACATTATATGGACATACTATTTTCTGCCAAACGTGGCAAAAGAGCATTTTGGTTATAAATAAATAAAAACTAAGGATGGTTTTTGAACTTATTGTTGCTTATATAGTCATAGATATTTAATGTTAATAAGAAATACTTAAGATTTGAAAACAAGCTTTAAAATCTGTGAACACAGCTCAAGATCCACCTGTTTAGACTTGCCTTTCTTTAGTTTTTAATTATTTTATAAATTTAGTTTTACTGTTCTATTCTTATTTCTTCTTATGTTTTGGTTTATGTCTGTTGCTTTTCCTGAAGCACTTTGTGTCTGTGTGGTTCTGAATAGTGCTACTTAAATAAACGTACTTCCTTTCTTACTTTTCTGTTTCCAGTCTCCTTAGCCAAAGTGGACGGTGGCACGGTGACCAAGTGTAACTTTGCTGGAGATGAAAAGGCTGGAGCATCGTGGACAGATAAGATAATGGCCAACAAAGCAGACGCAGTCAGCACTCAGAAGCCCGGAGGACAAGGAGCAGGTGCAGAGGAGGATGAATGGGTGAGGACACCTACCCAGTCTAACCCGAGCATATATATTGGAAATTTGCTGATCATTTGATCTGGATTTAATCATATGAAAAAGCTCCAGAGAGATGAGGCTTTTACAGGAACGCAGGATCAAAAAGTGCTTCTAAGTTATTTATATATAAATTAGAATATGAATATACAATACGAATATATCTTAGAGGCTCAGACACTTGCCTTCTTTGTCTAACGGTTAAGTTTGCTCCTGCTACCTAGTTCTTTTGATATGACTTTTTAGAATGTAGAACTTCCCTCTCTGGAGGACAGGCAGCACATACATGTTTGGCACCTTGCCTCCTCCTTCTCATTTTGGCACAATTAGTACAAATACAATGAGAGCTGCATGGGATGTGCATAGTCATGTCAACCTAAGATGTCATTTTAGTCATTTTTTTCTAAAAGTGTGACCCTCCATTTATGCTGTGCTTATTCTAAGGTATCTCTTGGAAAAGAGATCTTAATCTCAATGAGACTGTCTGATTGGATAAAGAATATATATTTAAAATGTATGCAAAACATCAGTGAGACAGAGTTAAAGGAAAAGGTTGCTTTGCATTTTGACAGTTATATAAGTCCTGAGTAAGGGAGCGCAACCTCTTTGTACGTGTGACATTTTAATGCATTGGGAAGACAAGCTAAAAGCTATGATTTGACCTAACAGAATGTGGGCAGCAGAATCTCTCTGTGGCAGCAGAATGTATACAAAGCAGGTGATGTCTCAGATAAACAGAAACCAGAGAAAGCTCACTTCTCCCACTTTGTTTCTCTCTCAGGACGATTGAGGAAACCGTCTCTCAGCCTGAACTCTTGGCCCTGTTCCAGTCTCCAGGTTGAACTGCTTCATCTTGGCTCCATTCCTGTGTCTTTGTTGTTCTGTCTTTAGATTTCACTGGGGTACTGAACCTCGTGCATATGTGGCCTTGAGGCTGGAAACCTTGTGTCACCCCTGCAGAATGAAACTTGACCCTTCTCTTGTATTCTTTGGTTTAGATCTCTACATATATATGACGGGACCTGAGTTTGGCATTTTCAGTCTTTTTTGGCTCATTTTTCTACTCTTGTGTAATCCAGAGTTCATATGTGTAATGTTTTTGCATAACCTGGTATTAATTACAGTCCCTCTTGTATTTTAGCACACTTGTTGGTCCTTTCATAGTGTAATTTAAGTCCTGTCTAGAGAGATCAACTAAAGTCACATAAGTTTTAGTTATACAACCCTAAATCACAAAATATTGCAGCCAAGAGCAATATAACAAAATCAGGAAGTTTATCTTCAAATAAAACTTTTCAGCAACTGTGGAATACAAAAAACTGCAGCCCATTGCAGCAGCAATACGTAGGTTATCTTAAGTTAGGGTGCAAAGTCCACACTAAACAATACGTTGAAAGTAGGTAGTTTGATACTAAAACTGTGTTGATGTTTGGTGCACCATGGAAACGTGAGGTTCATCTTAGCTGCTGTGCTGTAAAGTCCACACTAACCAAAATACTGTCACAGAAAATGAAATTTTCACTTCCTGTGGCTAATGATACTACCATGTTGTAACACTTTGCGAAAAGGCTAACGGCTTAAAATAGGTAACGTTAATCACCAAAATTAACAGAAAGGTACATAAACTAAGACAAATGTTCAAATAATTCTCTCATCCTAAAAACTGAAAATATATTTTTGCTTTTCTCTGATTTCTCAAAGTAAGGATACAACACATATAGCCTCTTAAACGTGGCTTCAAATATTAAGTGTTTTTCTATAACACAACTATTCATGACTAAATCATCAGTAATCAAAGTTATAAAAGCATCTTCAGGTATTAATTTAGTTAACACTCAAAAACTCAGCAGATCTGCTCTTTACAGGGTGGGTATGGTTTGATCAAATTTGATTGACATTGACTAAGAGAAGAAGAAAAAAAAAAATACAGAAATGTTTAATTTGAAACAAGGATTCTGTAATTCTTCAATTTGATACATTCTTATATGTATGCTGCCACCTGGCCTGCTCTTTTTTCTCCCTGTGCCTCTAACTGTATTTTACTTGACCACAAATTGAGTCTCGCTCTATATACAGCAGTGATGTGCACCTAGGAGCACCTAGATGAAAGTCAATGACACAATTTGAATTTCTGCTTAGTACAGAACAGCAATCGCCGCAGTTCTCCTGCTCATGATGATAACTTGGTACATTTAACCACATATACTCGTCACCTTCTCTATCAAGGGACATACAGTCATTGGCTGTTTTTGAACAATACACATATGCAAAAACCTAATCCAGTGGTTAATAAAAATAAAAAAAATAAAAATGTTTCTCATTGCATCCAAACACATCTCGAGGGTATTCCAGGAGTGACATGGAAAATATTGTATTACCTTTTATCATCTTGTTATTATAGATCATGAAGTCAGTAAATAGGACCTGTATTATTTTCACCAGATAAAACAAAAATTACATTCACTGGATTAAAAGACTCATATTTAACACAATTGTAGTGTTTTATTATTAAACATTTAACACAGTAAGATATAAGAATAATTTTCTTTCTTGATTATAAAATATATAATACACATATAGACATATTCCTTATGACAAACAGAGGCAGGCCCTGTTCTTTGGCTCTGGCAAATGTTGAGAGGGTGGTCTGGAAATTGGCAGCTTCAAATCTCAGTTACATTTTAGCTATAAACTTGTGTTGAATCACTCTGTTTCTCCTCCAAATACACATTTCCTAGGAAACTAATATAACCAGTGCAAGTTTCAACCAATGACCACTGTAAAAACATTAACAAAGGTTTGATTAGATAGAATTTTGATAACAGGCAACAGCACCAAGAACAAAAGTGATTTCTCAATGTAAATATGCTATAATCTTTTTCAAACATAAAACTCTACTTTAAAGTTGGCTGATGGTGCATCAACACCATGTGCAAACATCACAGCAAAGTGAAAATCTTCTTACTGCGACTGTTTGCATTCAATATACTGTATAAATATTGCATGAGTATATACAAAAACACAACGCCCATGAATTGACAGTACTGTACTATGTATTGATCTCAGTTTGGTAAACTGTTTGGTGTTTCATGATTATTTCTCTAGTCTGTTGTGTGAGATTCACTCTCACTCACTTCTTATTTCTGAAGTGGATTTAGTAGAGGGGAAAGGTCTTCACAGTACTTATCTGCAGAATTTAGAACTGCTTGTGCCACTGATTTGTGGGGCTCTAAAATGAACATGAAAGATGGTGTTTACTCTACTCTACTTAGCTGTTTCTCTTTCAAACCACTCTAGTACAATAGCTTTGTTCTCGCTGACCCACTTGATGTTGACTTGGGTTTGCTCTATGGCCTGTTCCAGCGCCCTGGTAGCAGGACCCAGATCATATTCCATCGCAAAACGTTCCAGCTGTAGACACACACATATCATAAAATTATGTTAGGGCATTGCTACAGAAGTGCATTGCATTCACCAAAAAAAGATGGAGCCCTGACCTTGTTATTATGAGATGGAGTCATACATACATCAATCCTACTCAAAGTATTGCCTGTGTAGCCAGAGCCTAATTACTCTGATCTATCTGATTCCTCTGAGCCATATAACTCCATTGTTGTTAAAAAATATATAAAAAAATACATAAATGAGCCACACTGTTGCACTGGGGGACATGTTCCATGTTTTTCTTTTGCCTCATTCTCACATACATCATCCTGCTGCCCAAAATACACACAAGGGAACCACATTTGTATTAATCCACAGATGAATATAGTCTGCGAGAAAGGCATTATTTACTACTAAATAACATTTGCTAAAAGCAATGGCGCTCTGTGACACTTGGCTTTGGATACACACACGATACTTGATAACAGGGTACAATCACATATAAGTTTTCTCTTTTCATGAAATTTTTTGACAAGAAAAATATATAACTTAACAAGCCTTGTCCATTCAATTGTAAATAAAAAATGGCATAGTAAGAGAAATCTGGGATTTTGGCTCAGAGGTAAAACATTGTGTCACCCATATATAACTCATAATGACAGAGAGACTTCTGATAAGGGTGTATCTCAGGGTGTGACTCATGCAATAAATCAATTCTTTGTGCGTGACTGGAAAGACATCATTGCACGCTGGTAAGTTTTGACCTAATGAGACATGAATGTATTACCTCCTGCAGTTCAAATTGTGTCGAGAACCTGCTGGTTACTCCCTCGATCAGCATCGCTCCGTCCCTGGCAGCAAAGAAAGGTTTCGCAAAAGATTAGAAACCATTTTCAGTATAATGATACAACTGAACAGCACCACAAACTGAAGCCTCTCTTTAAAATTCATCAAAAACTGAACATTGTAACCTTCACAAAGGTAGAATTAATTGCAGGACTGTTGTATTAGACTGCATTAGCTGTAGCTAGGTGTATGGGATGAAATTGCTGCCACAATTCAAAACTGCAAAAAAAAGTTTAGCAAAGTCAAAAAAAGGTTTTGAATGTCTGAAAAAAGTTTTTCAAGGTCGAAAATAAGTTTTGAATGTCTGAAAAAAATATTCACCCAAATTTCCCACCCACTTTTCAGAGATTCGCCCCCACAGATGCGAGTCTGCGTGTCATGTGATTCCTGGCGGTGTTTTCACGCAGCTCAGGTTTGAAACATACATTAGCTGAAAATCTAAACACCACGTCCATCCGGCCATGGATCATGGATAATGTATGTCTCTAGCATACTTGGCACAGATACTACAGCACAGAGAACCGCGCATCCTAAATCGCGTGAGTCATTGGCGGAGCAGTCAGTCAATCCCACCAACACGGCAAATACAACATGTGATTGGACCGTACGTTGGCAGAGAGCAACAATAGGTTAAGAGCAACATGCTCCCACCTCCTTTTTTATCTTTTTTTTTTCTTTTTTTCAGGGTTTCGAAGACAGAGTTGTAAAGTTTCAAACCTGAGCTGCGTGAAAACACTTCCAGGAATCACATGACTCGCAGCTGTGGGGGCGAATCTCTGAAAAGTGGGTGTGAAATTTGGGTGACATTTTTTTTCAGACATTCAAAACTTTTTTTTGCAGTTTTGAATCCTGGCAGCGATCTCATCCCATATTGGTGTACCTAATAATTTACATTCTGTAAACATGATTATATTATGAAAGAAACTTATGGAAACCATTCATACGGAAGTCTGGATTAATCCCTACTGGTTACTGATTTAGAGCTCAGGTGTGTGCTCATGAAATTAAACCCCCTCTTGTGTAAATGTAAATGTTGATACCGATTCAGCTTCCTGGTAACAGCACAAACAGTGGGAACTTTATGAAGGAGAACTAATGATAAGCACTAACTAAATAACAACACCTTTGTACTTGATGACAGTGCACGATTTTTATAAGCCAATGTTTATCATAGTCTGTTCTTTTATAGCAGTTCTTGTTTATTCAAGGGACTCTGCAGTGTCAATGGGCCTCTGTACACAGGCGCTCAGTGCATTCATAAAGAAATCACAAATAATAGTTCTCTGGTCTTCTCCATTGGCACCTCGTGGCCTCAAAGCAGGTCATGAGACAGAGCTATGAACCAAGGAAAACATAGCCAACACTCTGTTCAGGATTAGACAGATGGATCAGTTTGCTGGTCTTTAACTTTACAGACAGAGTGGTGAGGTGGTGGAGGTTCTTCTTCTCTGACTATACCGATATAAAAACAGTCACAACACTATATTTTAGCTTTTTCAAAATCTAACTGCTCTATGAACCCAGGTCTCAAAAAGCACATAGACAAAGTTAGCAACTAGCTGGTGAGTGGAGCATGTAGCAGCTAAATAGCCAGATTCTTAGGAGTTGGTGGGAACCAAAAGCAGAGCTAAAGGGAGAGTGATTATTGGACTGGCATTCATCAGGTGGATAGAGACATGATACCCAATGAATGTTCCTCAGTGTCTGCTGGAGGTGTAAACAACCAGCTCTTTGCTAACGTATTAGCCAATCAACTTCATAATATGACAAATGTGAGTGACTTTTAGCTGGTTGAGAAGAACTGTACACCATAAAAATAATAGAATTTCAGTTTCAGCTCAGAGTTCTCACAATCTTAATGGATGTGTTAGGTTGACTTCTCCACCCTGACAAACACATGTTCTGGGGTAAACCATGAATACTTGTAACTTTCTTATAAATCTGTTTAAATAAAAATAGCTAAATTTAAACTTTTAGCACTGACGCAAAATACTGCCTATCGTCAACCTCAAACCAAAAATATGATCATCATGGCTTCCTTTTCAAGTCTATATTGGTCAAACCCAACTACACAATCTCAAACACTTGTTCATGACTCAGAAAGCGAAATGTAATCTGTAAAAACCAATATGAGAGGCAGCAGACAGAGTCCAAATAACAACCTACCCCAAACTGACGTATTCCCAGTGTGCTCTGATAAAGTTCCAGGCCAGCGCCTGCCCTGCCACGTTTTTGGCTATGTAGTTAATGGTGGAAGCAACATCCATGAGACGTATCTTCTCAGGGTTCAAAGTGTACTCCAGGTATCTGCAAGATAAGGATGGCACTGACTAGCGCTTCATTTAATAAAAACTGGGATTTGCCTTATCACAGGTGTGTCTGTTATGAAGGAACACAGTAATACTAAAAGCTAAATAATTCTGCATATGATTCATATACAAGGACTTGGTATTTAATCGTGGGTCTGTATGTTGACTTCACCTGGTGAGCAGCCAGATCTTCTTGGTGCAAGATAGAGCTTCACGGAGCTGGTCTTTCTCTGAGGTGTCGCTGGAGCTCTGAAACCTGTTCCAGGCAAACTCCCACTCGTCCTTCCCACCAGCAGCCACAGCTTGGCAGTAGATTACAGACCGCAGGTTGGGGTGGATGCTGAATCACATGCACACACACATACACACACACAGTTATTTCCCCTACATGAGGACTGTCTCATTTTCAAGATTTCTTGGTTCTGGACTATTGACTTGAAATGTTCCAACCTGTCAGCACATTTGCAGACATGCTGAACATTTTCTCCATCTGGTCTACTTTCTCCCACCACTATTAAACTAAAGGATTACAAAATGCTTTATACTGTCACATTTAGGACAGAATTTCTCCACCAAAACAAAAAAACACCCTCTACCCATAGACCCTTGATTCCGCTGAAGGATTCCTTGATACAATAATGTTAAACTGTACAAAGAGTATGACATTTACACATCCACGTACAAATCAGGGCAAATGCAAATACATTAACACATACACATATGTGTATACACATGCACATACACATATATGTGTATACACATGCATGTGTGTTGAAGTAATGAGCACATACAGAATAGACATATAATACAGAGTCAGTGTCTCTCTACTTTAAAATTGCACCTGAAAGGTTTTGCTGATTCCAAAAGACTGAAGAGTAACTGCTCTGCTAAACTGCTAAAGGCTCTTAAGTTTTGTTTTGGCAAACACTTTCTCAATTAGTAAGAATAGGATCATGTTCTGCATGGTTGCACCAGTTTGTGATTAAGGATTACAGTGCATGTTAACATAAAAATCCTGCCAAGTGCAGCTTTAAAGATAAGAACCAGAATGCAGAATAGTAACAACAGCCTTACACAAAACCACACAAAAAAACTCATTAAAAGACACCTACCTTCACTAAACCACTGCTGGAGAGTAAAGCTACAGAATATAATGAAAGCTATTACAGTGAGAACCAATAGAATCATGTGCCACGTTTGGGATAATTTCAGAGAGTATGAAGTAGAAAGGTAAATGTTCAATTTCCAGATGATATATACTTATCCAGTAGTGTCCGTACCGGTTGGTGTCGTTGCTGTTCATCCAATTGGCAAACATATTTGTAGCCATCTCTATGCATTCTGGGAGTCCATTGGAACATGCCACCTTAATGGCGGTGATCTGGTTGTGCCTTGGATTTAAGCATAATGTCATGTTATATAATAAATTACATAAAATATAATGTTATGCATTTTTAAGAAGACTGAGATACTGTTGTAAGATAGTAAGTGCATCTTGAGTTAAGATTATTTTGTCAAACTACTGTTGTCAAGGTTGCGAATGAAACCTTGTGCCTTGTGTTTTTTTGTTTTTATGATGGCAAAGTATTTGAAAGTGTTCTAAAAAGTGAATTTGGAGTGAATTACATTAGCATTAAGTCATCAATTAGTGCTCTATGGTGAATTATTCTTCATGGAAAATATCATGGTAGGTTGCTTGAGAGCTTTGTTTGTTTGCCCTTATTGGACTGCTTGAGTTAAGAGGCAGACAGAAAAAGGGGGGAATTAAGACACGCAATGGAATCGAACTGCTGATGTTGTGGTTATGCGGCATGCGCAGGTACCAAGATTGATGAAGATGCATTTTCCTTACTGTAAGGAGTGGTCTTTTGGGACTTCTGAATTGTCTGTGTAGTTCTGAAAGAAGCTGTAGAGGCCCTTAACCTGTTCTTGGAGGTATGCCTGCAGGAAGAAACTACTTTACAGTGGAGTTCAGGAACACATGCAGCAATATTACATTTTTACTATTTATCTGTTTATGTTCTGATAAGCGATGAACATTAACACCAGCAGGGAATCACGTTTAGTCTGTTAAATCCATTTTCTCCACCAACTACAAGTCAATATGGTTTGTAATGTAATAAAGCGAGATACATTTTCCACTTTGAATATCACAAGTTAATAAAAAGGGAGATTTAATAACACGTGCCTGCATGGGTCCATACACCTCGGAGCGGTCGAACATGAGGACAAAGTACTCAAGGTTTCTGACTGCTGATTCCCAGGGAAGGTACGCTGTCTCATTCTGAAGGAAGCGGGTTGAATTCAGAGCTAGGGTCACGTTAACAAGTTTGGCCCTGAGGAAAGCAGAGGTTGGCTTTGGTAAGATAAGAAGATAAGCATGACCCTATCTCAGTCTTTCCAGGTGTGACACCTTATGATTACAGAACTGACTTAACCTACAGAAAATGTATTTGTCTGGATCAACCGAATCCAAGTTCTTACCTCGCCAAGTTAAAAGCATCATCAACAAGCTGCCCTCTGTTCATTAGTGGGATCCGCTAAAAAACAAGAGCAAGATGAGGGACAATTGACATTTCAGTTTACAAAGATCCCAGAAATTTACAAATGCCATTCTAAAAGTCATTCTACCAACAGAAAAATCAGCATGAGAGCAGGAAATTATGCAAAGTAAGGCTATGGACCAAAAATGTATCTTTTGATTAATACATTGAATTATTAAAATATGAATCTATATCAAAATTAGATATAAACCCAACAGTTTGAGTTTGTGATTTGTCTCTGTAAAAGCAATTTCTAAGAGGTCTGTTTCAAGCTGCTATATAATCCAATTGTCATGTGGCCTTTTAATTGCGTTAACACCATGGCTAAAGGGACGCCAATGACTTTGGCTGAGACTATTTAAAGGATTGACTTAACATTTTGTACAGACATTCCTGTTCCCTAAAGGATGATTCATAATGATTTTATTGATCCCCTGACTTTAAGCTTCCATTTACCCAGGGAAATATCTCAACATCTAATAATTGATGGATTGGCACTAAAGTTTGTACAGATTTTCTTGGTTACCAGACGTTGAATCCTGATGACTTGTTTCGACTCAAACTACTGACTGGAAAATTTGGTACAGACATTCAGGTTCTGTAAAGAAGGAATTGTTGTAACTCTAGTAATGATACCATAAAATCTCACAAAGGGCCTAACATAATGACCTTTGACCTACTGGTTTTGCTAGATGAAAAGTCAGGGGATCAACAAAGTCATACATTTTTGAAAGTTTTTTGATTCAAGTCTAGTTCTAAAATGGTCTGGTTAGCTTCAGTCACAAAATTTAGCTGCCAGTATTGGTCGTTTTGATAGTACAAGATGGTGTAACATTTCAATAATATTTTCAATATTTGTTGTAGAGTACACAGAGCAGAATGATCAATGGTGGTTCTCTGTCGCTTTGGCTGCACTCAATGCTGGTTTACAGTCTGGAGTGGCTGTGTGAACTGCCTACCTCAAAACATTCATCCACTGTCTATTTGTTAATAGTAACAAAATACTCAAATAACAACCAGGGAAGTGTGTTAAAAACAGATGCTTTTTTATTTGACAGTCTAGATTTGGATAAGTGGCTCAGTTGCTTTTTCATTATTTGGCTCATTACTCACATGTGGGTTTGTCTCCAGCTGAGTCAGAAGGCGTTGCCAGTTCTCTGGGTTGTAATTGACTCTGTAGTATCCAGTACAGTTGACGTTTGCCAGGATCCACTGTCCTTTCTTAGAAATTAATTCGTCTTTCTTTACTGTTCAAAAGGCAAATATTGGTCAAATTAAGTTATACTTTATAGACTACAAATCATAAATTAACGGCACCCTTAGAAGAAAACGTTTAAACTAGAATGGAAATCTTGAAAAAGGTAATCTTGTGTATTTGGTCATCTGTTCTCTGGTCTGTCTCATCAAAATTGCAACTGACTTGTACCCAAACAAAAAACACCACAGGCTTAGGGTGTCCAAAATCAACTGGTCTGATAATCCAATGGTCAAGTGACTTTTCATCTAGCACCACCAGCAAATCACATTTTTCACTTTACCGGGGAAATATCTCAACATGTAATAATTGATGGATTAGCACAAAAGTTTGTACAGATAGTCTTGGTAACGAGACGATGAATCCTGATGAAGTGTTTCAACTCAAACTCAAACTACTGGAGGGTTTTTCTGCTGAAATTTGGTACAGACATGCATGTTCCCTAAAGGATGAATTGTGATAACTCTATAATGACCATAAAATCTCACAAAGGGCCTAACATAATGACCTCTGACCTGCTGGTTGCACTAAATGAAAAGTCAGAAGATCATGGGATCTAGTCCTCTGTAAGCCTGATGAAACCGAGAAGGTGTGAAGCAATTTTGATGGCGATTTATCCAATATGAAAACAAAGCTGTGGAAATCGCAGTTATTGGAGAAACAATGTGTTTATTTCAAGTATCTGTTCGGTATATTCTGTTACCTGTTTCGGTGTTTGTCAGTGAGACAAAAGAAGGTTCAGATGTATTTGACATGACTCTGATCGGGATGTACCACCAAAGACTAAACAGACAGAAAGTAAATGACAAAGAACAGGGTATCATAAGTACATGTTATGAGATGGCCAGAATCCTCATGATCCAGGAAATGATTTTTCAGCGGCTATACAGTGATTCAAAATCTAAAAAGAAGCCTAGATCTTTAGATCTGTAAATGGAGCTTGAAGTTGAATAAGGAAAATTGCAATACTATAATGCCAGAGTCCAGCATTGTTATGGTCTGGATAATGTCAAGTTAAACTATTGTGCAACTCAACATGGCAGTGTTATGGAGCACATAGTTACAAAACACTGTTTCATGCACGCCTGGCAGGGAAATACTTGGTAACAAGGTGGCAGTGATGCAATAACGTACGATCTGAACTTTGGCTTTTGCAAATTATCTTCTCTGATCCTAGCCCAAATGGGTCGCACTCACACTCAAGATGTAAAATTTCAATAAATACTGAAGGATGAAGTCACTATTTTGGTACCAGTTTTTGCCAGAAGTTTCTTGCCATACTGCATTTGCTCACATTTTCCACCTAGGGCTTGCCTTGATCAAATCTTCAAGTACACATGCCAATGAGTGACACCAGCAAAAAAAAAAATGGACAAAATGGAAAGTGGACTTTGACACAGTCCTTTTCAACAAACTATAATGGGAAAATATTACATTACATTAGTTTACTACAGTTTTGTTAAAGCTGCATTCATTGTTTGTTTTAGTCAATTGGCATATTATTGTAATATTATGACCATATAAAGTTGTTACAGCAAACATAATAGCAAACTGTTGCCTATTTACATGCTCATCATATGTGGAGCAATTCCTCAGCTTTCATTTGGAGTTGTGTTTGTGTTCACCTGATGAATGCCAAAGTCCAATATTCATTCTCCTTTTAGCTCTGTTTTTGTCTCCACCAACTTTTGAGGGAAAATATGGTTCTTTAGTCGCTAAATTCTCCACTACATTTACAAGCTTAATTTGCCTGCCTGCTTTTTGTGCTGAACAGGCTGAAAACCGTTGCCTGCTGCATAGATGAGTGTAATTACAAAATGTATAGCATCTGAGACACTTAGACTAACATCTTAACTGCACTGTCATGATCACAATCATTATTGTCTGTGCACACTAAAGCAATGTCCATTTAGCACATACCTAGATTCGGAAGAGTCATTGAACAGGAAGTGCCTCTGGTAGATTTCTCCATTGGTAGTGTTGATGGTGATGACAGGGTAGCCAATTTGATTGACCCAGTTGTCCATCAAAACTGCAACTTTGGTGTGACCACCATCCTCATCTACGGCCTGCAAACATGGCACAAGTCAATTCATATTTTCTTTAATCTGATCAAGGATTATTGAGATAATAACATCAGTGTTGTCATCATTATTATTATTATTATGACATTACCTTTTGTATATATTTCCAGAGGTCATTCTGGTCAGTGTTTTTATACATAAAGTTAGACAGGTACATCTAAAACACAGAGAGAGGTTATAGTTAACACACAGTTTCATCCTGCGTTCAAAACAATTCTTTTCAGGAGGACATTTTGTATTGACAATTGATGTGAGAGCTGAATAAAACTAACCAAACACAACTGCCAGCAGCAGATCCAAAGAGGATGATATGTTGAAATAAATGTTTGGCCGAAATCAGGTTTTTCTGTAATATTCATACTTGAACAGCAGTGTGGAAACAGTTGTTTGGTCTGCTAGGGACTGTTTCTCAATCCTGCACATGCCTGCTCACTTAATGATTGTGATCACCCTGGTCTGCAACAATGTTTTTCTTTAGTAATCTGTCTGCTTCATCACACAGGGAAAATACGACACCCTTATTGATTGATTGACTGAGAATTAGAAGTGGAGACTAATTGTGGATTTTGAACCTGTTTCTCATTGTGTTTTTCCATTGTAACAGACCATAAACCAGATGTTGGAATGTTAGACTTTCAGAGCAGCAGTGATGGTGTTATTGTCAAGAAATCAGATTTGGATATATGATGAAAATTTGGTTTACTGATGTTCAAATAAACTTATGTAAATGACTAAATGACCACTCCAAATTGAGACATAGCTTGTGTTGGATTACTGGATAGGATGTTACGTGTGTGTGTGGGGGGGGGTCTCTCTAAAGTTGTGTTTCATTGACTTTGCACATTTTAGAAGGAAAGTCACAAACACAGCTAGATTCATCTTGCAATCCACTTGTCTTTGTGAAATAAGTGGTGCGAGAGGCTTAGCTACGTAGGGACTTGTAACAGGGCTTTTAAATAGGGCGTAAGAATTAACCTTTAGTCTTGAGTCTCAGGGACCGTGTGCAGGGCCTTGCGAGAGGCAAATTTAAGGATTACAAGTTCAGCCATCTGAGTGAATTTAGAAGTTATTGCTTACTTTGATCCCTTTGTTGAAAACTCTTTCCCCCACGACATCTGCCAGCATTCTCAGCACTATTGCCCCCTACAGAGTGAACACCAAATACAAGTGTATGTTAATATTCATATTACACTGATATGGGTGGCCTGCAAATAAAACAGAAACAAGAAAATATGTATTTACATACATAACTCTCATTGATATCGATTCAATGCTTTCTGTGGTCGTGAGACATGATGTGTATTCACTGCTAGATTATTTTGACTCTCTACCTTGCTGTAGGTTATAGCATCAAACATCTCAATGATATCAGAAGTTGTCTGGACATCTTCCTGCGGAGGACTGAGAGGATGCGATGAGGACAGAGAATCCGCCTCAAACGCTGTATGGAGGTCCCTCAAGACAAATGTGTCTTTCTGTGGAAAACAAGACCACATGTTGCATGACACAGGCTTCATGTATTTTTATATATATTTATATATAAGATATATATATTTTTCAATGACATTGACTGCCACAAGTTGAAAATCTTTGCAATAGAAACGGACCATATTCTACCAAACAAGAAGGAAGTTAGTCCCATCAGTGAAACTCTAAAGCAGGATCCTAATTAGTTGGAATGATTTTGTCACCACTGTGAACACTTACTACTACTTACTATTTGAAATGTAGGCTCCACATCATCCACTGCAAAGTGCGACATGTAGGTGGCAAAGCCTTCATTCAGCCAAATTTCATTCCACCATTTCATTGTCACCAGATTTCCAAACCACTGTCAACAAGAGAAGATGTGGATAGCTGAGGTAACAGTGTCATGTAACACTTTTAGAAAATATTGCAGGATGTTGTAGGATTAATATTAGTGACATTTAGTTAGTGCTCTCAGCCAAAATGACTTAAAATGCATGAAAAGCGTTGGTGCCTTGACACATAAGTCAAATTTATCTTATATGATTTTGTTTTTATTAGAGGTTACACACGAAGAGATTTTTTTCCTCTAACCTGGTGTGCCATTTCATGTGCAATGAGAGTGGCAATCACTTCCTTATGCAACAGTGAGGACACTCCTTCCTCATAGAGCAGGCCTCCTTCCTGGTACGTGATAAGTCCCCAGTTTTCCATTGCTCCAGGATTTAAGTCTGGCAGTGCAATTTGACCTGGAGGAATCACACAGATATGGACAAATTATATAAACATATGTTTTATTCAAGAGCATGGTCTTTTAATTTGAGAGCATGATTTATTGATTTTACATAAAAATATTGGAATGCTCTCCCTGAAAAAACACCAACTCTGCCCTCGCACTCAAATCGCTCCTGCTTGCACTTGGATTTGCTCTGCTTCTGCTCAGACTGGATGCTTGCACTCAGATATATTGTTACAGATTCCCTGCTGCTTGTGTGCACTTGTGAAACGTCTGCTCTCTGATTTCTTTATGTGTAACAACCCTGTCAAAAATCCTCAAGCAATAGAATGCCAGCTGTAGTGTTATGATTGCTGCCTCGCTGTGGGCATGTTTGCTTTACATCTTGAATGATTTTTACAATAAAAGGACAATTATTATATATAGCAGTGCCTGACTTTGGCAGTCCATGTTGGCAATCAATCCGCTAGACTCCTGCTCCTGAGTCATGAAGATGATGTAGTTTTCATCTCTAACAATATAACAGCTATTATAGAAACTTATATTATAGACCTTTTATTCTAAAATTACTATATTAACTTTGTTAAAATCACATGGACCTCAAATTCTGATGGAAAAATTGCTATAGTAGCTACTGATTCGTCATGATCTGGATAATAAACACCAGGAAAATATTTAACTTTTTCAAATAGATTGATGGGGAAAAAAAGAGATATAAGTGAAAGAAGCTAATGTTACTGGGTCAATGGGTAGTCTGGAGGTCACACATGGACAAGAACAAGTGACAGGTCAGAAGACAGACAAATAAGTGTTTTTTTGTGTGATGAAACCTGTATTTAAAATGTTTTAGGGGCTAAATGCAGTCAAATTTTGAAATACTTGGTCAGCTCTGTTGGTACAAAATGTTAAACTGCATTAAATTGCAAAGTACACTGTCAAAATGTGTAAAATATTCTTTATATTAATACTGAATGATATAGAAATAGGACACTGAGCATGTTGAAGCTATCCCTACCAGTGTGTAACTATCAAGCTAGCTGCAGTGAACTTGTTGGCTAGCCTCACTTCCACCTATCCATCCATCCGATTATATTTAGACAAAGTCTTACCTAGTGTTTTCTGTGGGTAATAAATGTCAAAATATTTCTCGTAGAACTCGAGAATCTTTCCGCTGATGGCGGCTGCATATTTAACGTGTCCTGCTGTAGTGGCCTCAGGACGAGCAAACGTCTGTATAAGCAAAACACAGAGGTAAGATAAGGCACAGAAGATATTGATATTGTCTAAAGAATAGATTTAAAGTAAATTGTATTGATATAAAGCTATATAAAATGTTTTGCACTACACTCTACTATTCTTGCGTGTAGTCGGTAGGTATTTCACTTTCCATGTGTGTGTGACATATGGAAAGTGAAATACCTCAACAAATAAAACAAGATTCAGTTATTGGATAAAGACATTGAAACGATACCAAACCCATTTGCAGGAGTAATCTTTTGCCAATAAACATCTGATCACATTTCTAAATGTTTTTAGAAGAAGGTTAAAGGTCTACTTGCAAGAATTTCGTCACACTAGCCAAGGTCAACACCATACCAAAAACCATCTTATTTATCTTGAATGTACAGTACACATACTTTAATTTGCACACGCTCATGTGAAGTGGAGGTTGATGTGAACTCTGAAACCGTGAAGGCAAACAAGTATGTCGACATCTTCTGCGATGGATGAAAACGAGTGTATTTCCAGTCATCATCTATAATATTGGAGGCTGAGAGTAGAAACAAAGTAGATCAGAATGAGAAAGGATACGTTTTATTCTGTTAATACTGTTTATTTTATATTGCTATGTTGCCAGAAACCCACAAACGCATACAATTTTTAAGAGATATGAGATAAAGTAGGAGCTTGTTTTTTTTACCTGACTCGCCTTCATTCCCTAGAGCTACCGTGCCTCGCCTGTGGATTATGGTCACATCAAACACAGCCTTCATCTCTGGCTCATCAAAACAAGGAAACACTCTCCTGGCATCTGTTGGTTCCATATTGGTGGCGGCAAGGAATCTATGCATACAGACAAAGAAAGTCAGCCACTAGAAACAAATACATTACATTACATTACATTAGGGAAAGCAAACGCTTTTATCCAAAGCAACTTCCAGAGCAACTGGGGGTTCAGTGTCTTGCTCAAGGACACTTTGACCCACGGACAGGAGGAGCCAGGGATCAAACCGCCAGCCCTACAGTTGAGGAAGTCATTTGGATTTCATAAAGAACCCATGATAAATGACTTGATAAATTCTATTAAAAGCTTGCCAGATGGTAGACTGCGCATTTGGGACAGACAATAGCAAACGTACAAAATGTTGCATACAAATACCAGTCACATGAGGAACATCTTAGTGACCAGTACCAGTCCTTTGGTCTATGGATTAGAATATGTTATGTGTAAATGAATGCGTAAAAATAGCAAGGAAAAGGCATGAGTGACTAGAGGGGTATCCTGTTTCCTGCAGGTTTTCCTGGGACAGAACAGAGTATAAATAATGTGACAAACTGTGTGTGTGTGCGTGTGTGTGTTTGTGTACCCACACTAGCAGAGTGTGTGTAAGAACATGATTTAACTGTGTTTGGTGATTTTTGGTTATTTTGGTCCTTTTTAATCTAGAATATTCCAGAGAAAGCAGACAAATGCACAATCAGCTCCTAAACAACAGCCACTCTGTTTCATTTGTGTTTATATGTTGATTAGCAAAAAGCAAAAATGACTTAGGCTGGACTCATTACTTAACAGAAAGTATTCACTTTTATGTAAATGATTAGACCGATTTTAAATTGAGCACAGAGGTACATTCTGGATTTGATATTTTATTGCATTATAAATTTGAAGGCAAGGGTTATGGTCTAAGTTTAGTTATAGTGTTTTTTTGTCACATTACTGAACTTCAGCCAACAACTGTATACACTAGTTTCACTTTGGTTTTAGAAAAGAAATACAGTTCAGTGGAGAACATGTTAGCTTAGTGCAGTGGCTGGAGGTGTCTTAGATATATACACATAGATGCCACATCTGGCGTGTGAGATGCGTCTCTTCTGCCGCTATGGATACGTGAACCTTGTACCTTCACTCTAAAAACTGACTGCACAACATCTCAGTGTTTCTATTTGTTAGATACAGAACATGTGACTTGAGGGTGTGGATGCTTTGGACTTGTTTAAAGGCACTTTAAGGAGTTAGGCTGTAATGAAAGTAATGTAACAAGTAATGCATTGAATTACTTAGCTGTGAAGTACTTGGTAAAGAAACCCAAATACTTTATCAATAAGTAATGAGAACACTGCTGATTACAAAGCAAAAAATCATGGATTAGAGGTTTGTTGATTGATCATCACGGTTTATCAAATTGATACAGAAAACTAAAGCTGGATATGGATATAATTTACACCACAGAACTTTTTTGGATGTCAGACAAGAATGCTTGAGGTTACTTTTTTGATTGTACCATATGTTCATTCAGCTTCTGTGAAACCGAAATTTGATTCACATAATGGCGACATATCTAGAGATTGCAACAAGTGGATTAAGCTAGATAATAGCTTGAGCCTTAATTTTGTGTTTTAAAGCCACAAATTTGCTCTGAACAAAAATGTATGCCATCTGAATGTAATGCTATAAAAATTCTATTATCACAAATTCTACACACAGAAACGTAAAAGCTTTATATTTATAATAGTTTTTACTTACCTCTCTGCATTTGGATCATTTTCATAATCAGGGTAACCTTCAGTATATGTGCTTACATACAGTCCATCAAGATTTTCTGATATTTCTCCCTTGAAAGCCAGAAACAAACTGTAGTTCCTCTCTGCCTCCAATGCAACATTTAACTGGATCTCGAGGAAATTACTTTCGTCTTCATGGTATTTCAATGCGGAAACACCTATAATGTTCTTTGTGTTTTTCTCCATCACCACTGGATCAGAAACTGCTAGGTACTTGCTGTTAAGATAAATGGTGCTAGTCCTCAGGACACAATGAAAGTTAACAGTAGAGTTTCCGGTGAAGAGCATCGTCTGGTTGGGACTGGTCACATTTACCTCCTCGATGATTTGTGTGTAGAGGTGAGGCTGGAGGAAGACCTTGTAGCTGTAAGGAATGAGATTCTTTGGCAGCCGCATGACAGGTGGTGCTCCTGTGGTGGTAGACGGGAAGGTCGGACGGGGCGTCGGGTTCATTTTAGAGATCTCAGTCTTGTACAGAATGGTCATGGTGATAATGCCGGCAATGATGGAGACGGTCAGGATGACAAAGGTAATGGCGAATGCCTTGGATATAAAGGACTCTTTCGGCATGGTGGCTGCTTCCTGTGGTCAGTCCTGAAGGTCCCGCTTGACAGGTAGAGATGAGTCTGTTGACTCCCTGAGCTTGTATGCCTCTAGTCTGCAATGACTGATCTGTTTGCATCCAAGTAAATTCCCTCCCATAAACAGGGCTTGGCCTGACCAATTATGGGTTTGTACTTAGATTAAGTATTAACTTCGAGAATTGCCAAAGGAGCAAAGAGTGAGCGTTATAGTGTAAAGAGGGCGATGTTCATTGGCCTTGTTGTAAATAATCAGATTTTGCTCTCAAACATCTGGAGGTGGTTACTGTGGTCTTGCCACTAATGCAGGGGTAAGGTAAACCTCAAGGAACACTTTATCCTCACACTGCACTGTCCAACCCATCACACTCCCTCACATTCCCTTTCTATGAACATACCACACACTGCCTGAACCATCATAATCACATGCCTCACTACACACAAGAGCTGCTGGTGAAGAAAATCCTTCAGAGGGAGAACATCAGCGTCATCACTTCTGATTGCAGTTGAAGATGTCCAGAGTTTCAAGTTGGAGTGACATTTCCTCCAACTACTGCCATCCACAGCCAGATAATACCTCATTGCAGGGAGTTGGACAATGGCTTCCAGAGATACATGACAACGCAGATCCTGTGCGATTGATCCAACAAACGAGAAGCATATGAAAGGAGGAGTGCTTAGTGGGCTGGATAAGAGAGTAGAAAAAAGAGGAGGAGAATAGAGAACAGAGTGATTTGGGAAATCACTGAATTGGCTGGAAAGCCCCAACCTCAGGGAATCATGACCACCATGACCACCACAAACACACAAACATTCCTCACCTCAGGAGACAAATAGGCAAAATGAACAGTGTTGGAAAAGAGGGCCCGAGCTGGGTGCGGTGGTGGTTATTTGTACTGAGAACAGATGTTCCTGTTGCAGGGTCAAGGAGATCAAACCGACCCAACCATCTTGAAACACTAAGATGGTGCAACAATGAAGGCAAATCATCATCGCAGAGAGCCAAGCGAGGCCACATTCTGGTTTCACATTATGCATGATATGCTGTTAGCGATGTAATGACATTTATAACACTTATAAGAGCACTTCTTGGTTTCATACATCTGAAAACAAA
The DNA here is from genome assembly GCA_036023655.1 of Nannoperca australis. Taxonomy (NCBI): domain Eukaryota; kingdom Metazoa; phylum Chordata; class Actinopteri; order Centrarchiformes; family Percichthyidae; genus Nannoperca; species Nannoperca australis. The sequence continues at coordinate 23,351 of JAVQJD010012431.1, forward strand.
TTGCTAGTAAATTCCCTCCATTTAGTCACGGAGTGTCACAAAGCAAATAAAAACCCCAGACAGAAACAATTCCCTGGTGCTTACTTAAAACAATGATCTATTGGAAAATCTCAATCATTTTATTAAAAAAGTGGACCAGATGTTACAACATCTGTCTAAATGTCACGGCCTTCTACTCACACATTGTACGTGTGTTGCTTTCTGGGAGGATTTATTTCTTAGGAAGCAGGTGGTAAGTTCTGGGCTTGGGCTGTCGTCTGTTTAATTATTCAAGTTTCTCTGTGAAACTTCAAGCGGATGCCTGCACACACACACCGCAGGGACGGGTTTACACACAAACACACAAGCTTACAAATGACAATTAAGGTTTAATACAATTCTTTAGGAAGAATCTTGTGAAATGTTCTACACTCAAACGTTTCATCACATCAACCAAACCTCACACATTCATTGATATATTTTGAAGAGCATAAATACTCTCAAGCAAACATCTGCTACTCGCACAGCCCATGAGCACAAATACTGGAGTAAATAGATGTTGCACTAGTACATTTGTAAACACAAGTTTCTGTTGTAAGACCTGTAGGAGAGAAATCTTCATAGCCAAAGCTTGGAGAACAGGGACCTCTACTGATTAGGAGGATAATAGGAAAAGCACTGATTCCATTTCTGATTTGTCAGAAGCAAACAGCTGAGGCTCATGGAAAGAAGGAAGAAAAATGAGTCTTGACATACATGTAAAATTTATGAAATCCATTTTCACAAACTCTTTCCACATATGAAACATCTGGACTCACTTGCTGCAGTGATTAGAGTACAATAACCGTCCATGACAGCAGTTGAAATGTGCAAATGTGCGGTTTCCAAATATCAACAGAATTCTTTCATTTTAAGACAGGCAGGTTAAATGATTTAAAACCTCGTAAAATCGTTACAATAGCTCTCTCTCTGCTTCAGGAGAAACACTCACGTGGTGAAAACTATTTCATACACATCAACAGTAAAACAAAAGGGGCACTGAGGAAGATAAACGTTGGGTCCAAACTGGTCCAGCGATGGAATGAACCCTCATTTAGCCGTGGTTAAAATTACACCACCTTAATACTTAAGACAGTCTGAATGTGCCAGGTATTTAGCAGCCAAATCAGAGCGGCTACACAAAATCAGCTTGGGGTTTCAGGTTACTTAGAATGTGTTTGTCTGGAAGACTTGGTCCTACTGACCCAGGGTCAGTACCCATCCATTTTGAGAAGCTTTTGGTCATGTACTGAGTCTTTACCAGCCACAGATTGTGGATTTTCTTTCTGACACAAAATTTACATAATTCAAATGTGTTATTTAGAATACAATTCATTGATTTATTCTATCAGCTTATGATCAGATTAAGTTGAATATGACATATTTACAGCATGTGCACAACTAGTGTCATCTGCGATTAGTTAGTTTCTCCAGCAAAGGGCTTCATTTCTCTACAGCACAGCCCATCGATGAGTTCATTCAATAGCCAAACTAATAACAATATGTTACAGTACAGCACATCTCCGTTTTTCTATAACTGAGAATATCTTGTTCCTGGTAATCTGATGCTGAGAATAAAGGGGACATTTTTTGATAATAAAATAATTTTGAGCAAATGAGATTTTCTGATTTTAATACTCTTTTAGAGACTTTTTTCTCATAATCTTTTTCTTGAAATTACGACTTGTCTCTCATTACATAGCATTTCACTTCTGGGGTGTTGTTCCGCAACAGTGGCCCTTGTGTGCTGTCATAGTTTTTGCTCCAAACAAGCTAATTTAAAAGTAGCCATTACACTGTCATTTATAGGCTTTTCACACCATATATTCAGGAATAGCCCTGGGCTTGTTAACCCAGGGTTAGCCCAAGCCCAGAGTCATCTGATTCACACTGCACTTCTATTAGCCCTGGGTTAAATGTCTGTTGGAACACATGACAAATGTTTACATTCTATAATAACGCCTAACTACTCTTTAACAGCAAGCAGCAACGTTAAAATGACCCCATTGGCAGGGCTTTGTGTGAGAGTGGTGTTGTAGCACAATGAGAGAGACAACAGTGGAGAAAGGAAAGACCAAAAAGAAGTCCGTTGTTTTACCTTTTCCATCAGTGACAAACAAGGGAAATGAAGCTGTTTGTGTGCCTACTGGGTGTTGTGTCTAACAAAGTACCCCCACTTATCTGAACGTTGCCGTAAACAACGTCAACATAGGCACTCGCGTACTGTAATGATGTGACAAAGGAGTCGTGTGGTTGCTTTCTTAGCCTGTAGCTAACAGCTCCTTTAGACCGGGGCTAAGTGCAGTGTGAAAAGCCTGTTTGTCTTATTTTCACAATACCGTGAAATAGCCACGCACACTTGGCTCAGGTAGAGTTAATGTACTTTTTCCAGCACAGAGCTCTAGTGGAAATGAATCCAGGCCAGCACAACACAGTGCAATCAACATGAAGCACCTTGGCTTTTTGAAGATAATGGACAAACAAAGTTATAGACACGTTGTGTATCACTGTCTTCGGAACTGCCTTTGCAACTGTAACAGCAGCTTCTTGTTGAGGAATTGAAAACAACATGCAGTCCTTTGATTTCAAGTTTCATTTTTTTCTGCAACTATGTGTCAAAGATGTGTCCCTCTCTGTACATTCATTAAATGGGGACAATGATGGTGTGTGGAAACACCATGTATTGCTTTCTTCTGGAATCTACAGAGCAATGGCCATCTATGGAATGTAATACCTCCATTGTCACACAGCTGACTACCAAAGCCAGCTGTCAAGATGCTGAACGCAGTAACAGGACTGTTCCAGGATGGCAGACAGCTCCCCATAGCTCTCCTCTCTCCACGTGCTGAGTAGCCTCTCATTGTTGAGGGCCTGGAGCTTCGGCGTCCCCTCCCGCAGGACCTGGTACAGGCAGGGCCAGCGGCTTTGGATCCTCAACCTGGTTCTCCGGTCCAGCGTGATGCCACGAACGATCTTCTTAGCTCGAAGCTCACGCAGGGCAGGCAGCTTCAGACAAGAGAAGACCAAGCCTCGGCTGGGCGACACGTCCAAGAACTCCAGAGATTGGGACTCCAGAATGTATGAGATGCCCAGGTTCCTCAGCGGCACGAGGATGTGTAAAGTCAGAGACTTCAGGTTAGGCAGGGATTTGGTGAGGGTTTGCAGCGTCGAGGGGGTCACTCCTTTAAAGACCCAGAAGTATTTGAGCTCCAGGACTCGGAGCTGCTGGAACTGGGTGAGCAGCGACATGGACACATCCGACCAGTCAAAGTGTAGCCGCATCTTGGAGACGCGCGGGCAACTATGGGTGAGTTTGGTCAGCAGCTCCTGGAAACTGGTCACCTGTTAAATCAAATCAGACAGATAAACCATCTGCCAGGAGATTGGTTTGTATAACAAGTAAGTTATAACATGTCAGCGTGGATGAGAACACATTACAACAGTGGCTCCCTAATTGTTTCTGACAGGTCCCCCTCTGGAAGACAAAACATGTCACCTCTGACATGTAGAATGATTGCATTTTTAAATGAGTCAGTAGCACTCAGAGATGCACCGATTCACTTTTTTTCCATTTCGATCCGATTGCAATACCTGAATTTGGACATACTGAACCAACCAACAGTGCAGCACAACTTCCACCCACTGGAATGTTGGCTTTACACACATTACAAGTTGCTTTTGTGTGTTTGGAGACTAAAATATCTCCAAACTAAGCACATGTTGAGTTAGCCACTTGTTTCTAGCTCACTCTGTTGCAGACCGTCTCATGTTACAGCAGGTTTACGGTCCAGCGCAAGCTCTGCCTGAACATCTAACTCATAGAATTCTGGAAGACAAAAAAATATGGGTACTTATGAATATCTTTATAGAACTGTTGAATTAATAATTCATTAATTAATGCTACAACATATCGGCTATGGGCTTGAAATTGTTGTACAATTATTACACATGTATAATTGATTATAAAAATCTGACTATGGAATTTGAATTGGTACGTGGATCTGCGACGTCAGTCCGATATCAGTATTGGCACCAGACCTTGGTCAGATTGGACAGCGATATTGGATCTATTTTCCCTAGTGTTGCTACTACTGTAGCTACTTGTAGGGAAAATATTAATTCAATTAGCACATTTAAATTCTATTGAAACAACAATTTCAAGACCATATAATGCAAGTTTCTTCTCTCACATTTCCCTAATAAGTTTAAAGTTTAACAAATAGGAAGCCAGATTGGCTTCATCATATTTTGGAGCAGACTGAGGTGCTCACTTGATTTACAGCAGATCTTCTGACTTGTTCATAGCAGAAAAGCACTAACAACATTAATGAAGTCCAGCAGCTCATTATGCTTTGACAGTAAGAGGATCGGGTGAAATACTGCAAGGCTGAAAGCTGCACCAGGTGTGGTTTTACGTTAACATATATCTTTTTTTATCAGGTGTATTTACAAAGAGGCGCTGCAGAGAAGAAGAGTGAATCTGCTAATTCTCATTCTTTGCTTCTGTTGGTATCAGGTCTCATCATTTCTTCACACAAGAAGTGATAAGCTGATCCTGACAAAAGGAAATTAAGTACCAAGTGCAGATTACTGAGGTCAACAAAGTTCAGTTACCTTTTTGTTGCACAGGACAGGTGAATCTTCCTGGTGCAGCTTTAATTTGAACTATCAGTGAAAACAAGTTACCTGGTCCATCTTGGTAATGCTGTCCTGGTGCGAACTGGAGCTGGAGTGGACCCTGAGGTCCAGTGGCTCGAGAAGAGTAAAGGTCCAGTTAAGGTCCAGGTGGCTGAGGTCTCTGCAGTGGACATTATCCAGCAGGTGACTCAGCAGCTCGCACCACTTGTTGCAGCGATCCCCCAGGTCGAAGCTGGCCTTCAGCGTGAGCAGGCTGGCCCGGCGGGAGATGAGGTGGTGGGTGTAATGGTGGACCCAGGATTTCCACCTCTCAAACTCACGGTTGGAAACGAGCAGCCCCTCTTGACCCAGATGGAAGACGCCGCGACGGGAATAGTCTGCCACCCGCCACAGCTTCCATGAGCGGACGAGGCAGCTCCAGCTCAAGCAAACCAAAGCGCAGCTACATTTATCCACCTCATTCAGGAAAGACAAGACGTGCAGCTGGCACTCCACCGGCAGGAAATTGAAAGGGAAGTAGTCGTCCACTGCTTTCCTCCGGCTGCTTACTGGGACCAGTGGTCTTTTGCGCGGCGACATAATGACAGATGAGGAAATAATATTGGTGGTCATTGGTGGAGGTCAGAATCTCCACCGGGTGGTCTTGTGGTCTGGCTTTGCCATTAAATATCTTAGGCCTGGTGAAGCATTAAAGATAAAGAAAGGAAACAGTTGTTACAGGTAACAGGCAGAAAAACACCTGCTCTGGTTCACCAGGTCTGTTTAACAGCAGTCAATGCAACATGCGTCAGGGCACTGCAAGGAGAATATCATCAGAATTCACATACTTTTTGGTTCATTTCGACAGCTCAGTTAATGCTTGGGAATTTAGACTACATCTACCAGAAGGTAGAAAGCAAAGAACTAACCACAAAAGTACAATTTTATTAAGTTGTCAAAGGATCATAGTCAAAAATGTTTGCTTATTTGGCAATATTTTAAGTTCTTATACCAAACTGAGGATTGAATTGCGGCTCCGGCTGGGGCCCTGGATGCAATTATTTCATAAATTATTTAATTAGTTGGCTTTTCTCAATTAGAGGGTGAATATTTGAGTCATTCTCTTTTTATATACCAATTAAGAGAGAATTTAACCAATTTCCACACTGTTAGGTTAGGACTTCAACAATTAAGTTACCCCGTTGATAAACACCTTACACGTAACGTGATGCTACGTACTCACTTTTATCACGGTATTAAATTACAATTTAGTTAAGTGAAACGTTGATTTGTGACACGACTTGGGGTCCTTTATCAGCTCCGTTATACGCTCTCATTTATGACAGTTACCTTTCAGCTTTTGTCAAAATAACAGGGGCACATTCAAAGACTTTAGCGGGGATTTTATGATTGTTTTGCAACATTATCGAGACAAAAGCTGTGTCGTTACCTTTGGGTCGAAGAGGCTGCCTCCCGTCCTCAGGTACACAGCTAACAGAAGCTAGCAAACAGAAGACAAAGGGGTTTAAAATGAAACTTACTACACATTGCTTTGGATCTGATAGAATTTGCTTTCTATCTGAACGTATTAGTGACTGTAAAGCAACTTATACAAATCCAAACTTCAAAAAACTGTACAGAACAGGATTCAGCTAGGCCGGCTAGTTAGCTGCAGAACAGCTGAGTTCTGTTGTTGTTTTTGTTATGACTCGTTGTTGATGACGTCATCAATATGCGCCGGGTCGCACGTTTTGGACTACGGTTTGTCCCGCAGCAAGGTACCGTCGGGCGGAGGTTAAAAGAAATGGTTGAGAAGAATTAATGGTTCTCATCTCAGTGCTAATAGAGAAGATTTTCCGAATACATAAACACATAACACCAAAGAGACGAAGACTATTCACTGTATTTGTCTGTTAAAGTTTAAAGATATCAAGCGCAAATGGGAGAGAAAAAACGAGCGCCCTCTGTTGGTTGCATGTAAAGCTGGTGATGATTTTAAATCTATGGTGATGAGTGTGTAGCTGTTTTTTTTTTTTTTCAAGCATTGTAATTTAGATTTTTAACCACTTAAATGTATTTGTGTGTATTTGACATATCTTTGAACTTTGAATTTGCTCCTTGTTTTGGTTTAATGATATTATACAGTAGTCATATTTTGATTGGGATTCAAAACATTTTTCACCAGTAGATGGCACTCTGAATTTACAGAAAACGAGGGCTTGGTGATGCAGGTTGAGTGCCTTGAAATGGCATCTGCTGATAGAGACAGTCACCTCCACATGTCTACCCGTGGCCAATAAAACCGATACAATAAAACGCATAAGACAGGCCCTTTTTGTGACAGCGGGTTTAAAAACACCCTAATATGTAATATGCAAAAAAAAAATGTACAGTAAGTGTTCTGATACAAGATTTCAAACAAAATGGGAAAGAGCACATTTTCTGACTACGTGACTATTAGGGAGAAACGTGACAGAGGTTTATGTTGCTTTCCCGGACTCCTCGGAAAGCCAAACATTCAGATTTTAAACACGTCCAACACTCCCATGGAGCAATGGTTTGACTACAGGTCCCAGTCTGAGAGCCCAACACGAGCTCTGTGCGGTGTTCACAGGCATTGTACACTTTTCTAACAATTACAGAGGGTAATAACAATCGATAGCAGTGTGCCAATTAACGTCTGACCTATATATAGGTTTCAAATACATTTTTTTTCTCTCTCAATGCATTCAAGATCTATGCATTATATATTAAGTTCTTGAGGTTGTTGAATGTAAACAAAATATGTTTGTTTAGGCTACAATTAAAACTCCACTGGGTACGTTTAAGTGCTGTTGGTTGGCAGAAATACATATAAAACATTTAAAAACAATGTAGATTACTGTTAATAGTGCTTGTTGGTGGAGCTTCCATGCTGTAGCTACAACATTTATCATGCTGCATTTATCAAACCTACCAGATATGTCTGGGGTAGTGCTGTAGGTGGGCAGTAGCCTACTGAACTTACAGTTAAAACATTTGAAAAATACTCTTCTGTAACAACGTACAATATTAGTCAAACAATTAAATGCAGTAAAAGCTGTTAGCATTATGGAACAACAATAAAGTGTAGTGTATATACAGGCTCAGGTAGGTAGTACATCAATGAGAGAATACAAGTGTGCTTACAACTTATTTCAAATGGTATTTATAGAACAATTTAACGTGAAATATAATTCATACAAAATAAAATCAAGTCAAATACATTTTAAAATATAAAAAAAGATATTTTTCTCTTTAAAAACATGGATAAAAAAATAATGATGAAATAAAATGATGCATTGTAGAAAGAGAACAGAGCGATGCATTACACATAACTATGAAATATATTTCTTTTCTATTGCTAGCATGTTGTGACATGAGAATCTGTATGTCCGATAGTCTCTGAAGGCGCCGTCGGGTCTGTTTTGGTCCTGTGGAGCTGTGTCCGAGCCAACCAATCAGGGGTGATTGGCCGTATCACGTGACCCGTCCCTCCCTGCCTTGCACACCCTCAGTGTAAATCGGCGCGTCGCTCAGACTTTATTTATCCCTTGCCAGTGAACGGACCAGCTCGCTACTTGTCTTCGTTATCTGACTCCTGAACACAGCTGGAACGACACTTCGCATTTTACTAAAGAACAATAAAGAAAAAGAAATAAACTACAACACTCTGTCCTTCACAAATTTACAGGAGAGAATTTGTAACCGAATAGCAGAAATAAATCCTCCTGCGCCACAAACCAGAGGATACACACCATCTTAATCGCCAAGGGGGGCGTTCAGCTCAGAATATTTACGTTTTATTTCTTTTTCTGAAAAACCAAAATGAAAACCAAATTCATCAACGGGGTTTCTTCTTCTCCCTCCATGTCGCTGGGTCTGCTGGTGACTGAGAACGCCCTGCAGGTCCAGCCCGAGACCGAGGAGGACTTTAAGGAGCTGGTCCGCCCCGACCAGCCCGACCTAGACACCCAGCACAAGGCTTATCTGTGGTGCCGAGAGTTCCTCCATGGAACCTGGAAAAGCCTGTCTGAGGACGATTTCCACATCACCATTATAAGGTACAGTGTGCTCTTTTGTTTGTTGTCTATACAAAAAAAGAAGACCCATATGGTTGAAGCTAGTTAGACAAAGCTGTTATTATATCGTTCAGTGTCATGATGTAAACCGTTAAAGCGTAAATTCGCCTTAAAAATAATGTATTTCAATAGTAGCCTTTTGTACTAGCTGAACAAGGAATAACGATTATTTATTTGTGATTTTACAACACAGGGTCGTACAATTGAAATGTGTGTAGATCCCTTTATGCTGCACACACAAAGCATACATACTAATATTGATATTTAGAATAGAATCAATAAAATGAAATGCAATTTCTTTGTACATGATGATGTCATCCTCAGACACGAGTTGTTGCTTACACATTAAGTAGGCCTACACTGTGACAAGAAGCCATGACTTGTTTGACTGAAACGTCACTACAGCACATTCATGTCAATCTCAATTTTTATCTCTAAGTAATGTTCAATAATTCAGAGTCACAACATAATTTACTGTCAACATGACAGCATGAGACATTTTGTAGATAATGACACACTTGAAGGCTAATATCAGTGTCAAATTAGGTTATATTTGCTTTAGCTGTTATTTTAGTTGTTGTCATGTTCTTTAAAAACTGCAGTTTTAATTCTTGTGAACCAAAAAAGCCACAAAGCATATAACAACAAGTTATGTATTGGTTTAAAGGGATTAGATGTGTAAAATGAGACTGTAGTCCTCAATCTACATTTGACTAATTAAATCCTAATGTTTATATTGTTTTCCTTGTCTTGAAGAGTATGATATAGATCGATACGAGCGTTACAGTAAGATTCCCAGAAACCTTTTTGTCAAATCTAAAAAAGAAAAACATCGGGGTGGAAACCTACAGCAAATTAGTGACAATGACAAAATAAGAGTCCCTTCATGTAATAATTCATTCTGTTCCATCTGACCCACTATCCTCCAGAGGTGGTCTGAGCAACAAGCTCTTCCTGTGCACCCTCCCTGACAGCCTTGACACTGTTGGTGACGAGCCGAGGAGCATCCTGCTGCGCCTCTATGGGGCCATCCTGCAGGTGAGAGCCACATCACTCATCACTTGTCTTTGACAAATAGCTAAACGCTGTTGTATTACTGTACAAACAGAGAGTTACAAGTAAGTAAACTCTCCACAAGGATGTGCTGTCCTATCTGAGAAACTAGTTCCCCCCAGTAGTGTGTAGTAATTAGTGTGTAATTATTATGTAGTTGATTTTAGTGAGGATTAGTGTCGCCATACATCACACACAAATAACAGCTGAAATGTAAAAATCATACCCTGATTGTCTTTAAACTAAACGTATAAAAATATTTTACTTTTCTGCTTTTCTCACAGAGATGACTCATGTAACTGGGGTCAAAGGTCACTTTACAGCAAGAGTTGATAATTACACAAATCAGACGATAAAGAAAAATGATGATACATACAACTGTGTGGTGTGACAGTGCCACCATCACAGGTTGTTGTGTGTGTGTGTGTGTGTGTGTGTGTGTGTGCGCGTCTGCAGTTCATATGCTTATTTTAGTGTATGCATGCATGTGCAGTTATGCCTTCACACGTGTATATGTGTGTGTGTGTGTGTGTGTGTGTGTGTGTGTGTGTGTGTGCGTGCGCGCGCGTGTTAGCCATTGTTGTACATGGTGATGTACCCCCATGGCTGTACATGCATGTGTTCTTTGCCGTAGGCTTCCCAAAGGAGCGTGCCCTGGGCACTCTTGTTCCCAGGTGAACCCACCAAAAAACACGGTACAGTATGAGATTTCTGAAATCTCAGCCTAATACAAAGACGTAACACGCACTCATTTAGCACAACCCCCAACTGACAAAGCGGGGTAGATACAGTATGGAGGCAAAACAAAATGCTGAAACACCTGTCCTGTCTGTCTCCTTTCTTCTCTAAATCCCTGCCTAGTGATTCTTAATCATTAAGAAGTCAGCTTCATTTTGGAACTAGTGGACAAACAGAGCACCCTGAGGATGAATCTGCACATTTGCAGCTCACTCAGCAGAAAAAACAAAACAACAACAATAAAAGTCATTAGCCAGCACGCAACTTGGCATATTGACGCTTCACAGTTTGCACAAAAGCAAGTTGTTGTTTTTTAACACAGCGATAGAGCCGTTTTATCTCCTAAGATGATGTGGCTGCTGTGTCCAGAGTGCATGATCCCAGATACCCAACGCAGACGCATTCTGCAGTATTGCTAAGTGTAACAGAACTTCTCCAAAGACCAACAGAAACCTGTAAAGTCACCATCACACGCCACAGCGGATTGATTTCACTTGCAAATATTGAGTGACAAGAGTTCAAGGACGTCAAAACATTTGCAGAGGGTTCCTGAAAACAACATATTCTTATCTTTTCCGCAGGCGTTTCATCATTTGGGGTGTTTTTTTTAGCACCTGTCGTTGGTCCCAGTCTGCTGTGATAGACAAAAGACAGAGCGACATGGGCTGCTTTCCTGCTGCTTTTGCAGCCTTAAAACAGGTCATTTGCAGCCATCAAGCAAGTCATTATCATGTGCACAATAACCACCGGCACAACAAGACCTGCATTAAGTATTAACTGAAGTCTGTGTAATTGCTAATGGCCTTATTCGCGGTTAGCTTTTATTGCTAGGGATGTCTGAGAGCAAAAGCACTGTGTCCTTCACCAAGGTAACTGCAGCAATCTCCGTTAGGACAGAACGGACTCTCAGGAATTAGTGATGTCTAATCAAAAAGCTAATATGATTAAGGAACTCGGATGTCATGTTCAGAGTGCACAGCTATTAATTATTAAGCAAAGCCTAACTGCACTGGAGACAGCGTTTCTCAGCAATGAAGATATGTGAATAGCATGCTGGGTGATAAGTAGATTCACCAAAGAAATGTGTATATTTTTAGCCCCAGCTTTAAATATGTAATCCAACAGCAGTTGGGTAATAGAACATAGTTTTATGTCCCTCTGCTGTCTTTACACCATGTGTACCTGCTGGTGTTAAGCAGGTAGTCAGGGGAGCTCAGCGGTGACTCTGACCAATCCTCTGCTCTGTCATGTCCAAAAGACTCGGTGTGTGTTTGAACTCATACTGTACTGTCTGCACTGCAGGTGTGGCTAGGTTTTTGATGTTGACGCTCATGGACGCTTCCACATGTATTCATGGATAGTTCTTTCCTTTTTCTTTTGTTGATAGATGTCCTGTAATAAAGGGGATTCCCAACAGTCAAACAAAGAAAATCACTTCCAAGTAAGTAACTGATGATGGTGCCACCATACAGTATCTGTCACCCAGTGTCCATCCAGTCACTACAACACCCAGCACCACCGCCTCCCCGCCTTTTGTCTGAAACATTCTTTTGATTCCCTAAATTCTCCTCTTACTCATGTTCAGCTCTCTGATGGGATGGGGTTTCATTCTGAGCGGTGAAATCGCAGAGATGCCTGAACCTTTGTAACCCCCCGTAGGCTTTTGAACTTAAGTTCAGAATGGATTTAACACTTGCCTCTCCCTCACTAACCCCTGCCACAGCATGACTAAAAACTGACTTGGGAAATGCTACAGTCGCTGATTTCATTCAGTGAATGCATCTTATACACTAAACTAACCTGATTAACAGACTCTTATTTTGGTAAAATTAGCTCATCTGGCTTGAATCTAACTGCAAAGTTCAAATAAGGAAATTCTATTTGGAACACAAGACAGTATGTACCAAAACAAAACAAATATCAGAGAAGATTTCTTTTGTAGAATTGTTCAGAGAGTCACTGCTGGCAGCCCACCAAGCCTCAAATCCAGTGACCTAGAAATTCCTTTACCCCGCATCACGTCATGTGATCACAACCCTTGACCCTCACATTACAAGGATGAATCACCATTCCCTGTCATGTGATCGAGGTGAGCTATTAGCTATTGTTACCACTCTGGCATCTTTCCCTCAAGAGTGCTGCTCATCCTCGGCAGCTTCCCTTACCTCTAATTCAGCCTTCAGTTAGCAGTGAGGCTAATGCTGAACTGACCCAATGTTAGTTTCATAGGATAACCTCGCCTCGATCCACCTTCTCTAATTATGCTGTCTGGTCAAGGTAAATCCTATTTGGATCAGACGGGATTTAACCGTATTAATCCCTGTGAGGATATTTCACGTCACAGCAGCATAGTAGCACACAGTGGACAGTGTACAAATGCCAGTAACCACTAGATGTACTTATCACTAGAGATATGTAACTATATAACTATAACGTTGTAGTACAATACTTGTTTTATTTGACCAACAGTCCATTTAGAATTTAGAATTTAGATTTAGAATGATATAAAACAGAGAAAGCTAAATCCTCTCACCGGAGGAGCTGGAACAAGCAAATGTTTGTCTTTTTTGCTTGAAATGTGACTCAAGCGATACATCGATTATCAAAATGGATGCTGATTCATTTTCTGTAGATCGACTAATGAATGAATTTATTGACTAATCGTTTCAGCTCTGTTCACCTCTCTGCTGCTTTGACTTTCACTTTTCTAACAGAAATACGGTTTTCATCCATTAATTATTTCCAGTTGCTTCCGCTTTTGAGGTACAGTCAGGAAACTCAACACTTCCTGCACAGATGTTTCACATTAAAAGCCTTCCATCTGCTCAAAGGGCACAATCTCTTCTGCTCCTATGCTTTTGAGATGAAACGGCTGCAGGGAATGTTGATTTTCATTTACAGTAACTAAATAGAGCTAGAACAAATTCCAAAGTAGATGTTATTGTAAATTATTAGTTAATGAAAACAGTAGTTTTGTTAAAAAACAAATTCATAACAGAGGACTGGTGAGTATTACAAGACTCTGTTTTTGTACTGATGGAAATGTACATTATGCTAAATTGCACCATATGAGAACAGAGTACTGGAGATTCCACCGCTCTTCATTGTTTTTTGAGGGGCCTATATTTCCCTGTGTTAGCCCAGCGATTATTTGGAACCCATTACTTAAATATAAGCTGTTGGCTTGAATTTACGATAAATTAACAACAAATATAAATAATATTATATAATAATAAAAATATTTATGGCTGGTTGGTGTTAAGCAACACAGTCCATGCTAATACCAGTAAAGCAATAAATTGGTCAACTCTAAAAGGCCCTGTACATACCTTGGTCACACTATAAAAAATGTTTGTATAAGGTCTTAAAAATGTTTTTTTTTAAATGACTATTGGGTGATGCATTGTTATCAGATTTTTAAAACTGATAATAATGGTATCAGCCTTAAAAATCCAGTACCAACTTGACTGTTCATAGTTTATCTTTATAGTATATGTAGAGTATATGCATGTAATAATAGGCCAATTACATAACATTACATTTAGGCATTTATCAGACGCTTTTATCCAAAGCGACTTCCAAATAAGAGCTCTACATAAAGTGCATAGAATCATGGGCGAAAACAACAAGATGTTGTATCAAATAATATGAGTGCTGGTGATGAATCACAAGTGCTATAGGTAAGTACATCGCTGCCAGTGGAAAATCGAAAAGAGCATTAAATCTAGAAACAGATTATGTCCGTTCATTATCAATCACAGTACAATCAAGCTGGACAACAATTCTCATATAATATGTCACACGATATGCTGAATTTTATAGAGCCGATGTGTCACATTTGTTGTATTCCCGGAACAAATGAGTCTTTAGTTGTTTCTTGAAAGTGGTCAGACAGGTTGATTGTCTGACGGATGTGGGGAGCTGATTCCACCACTGGGGGGCGAGGTAGGAGAAAAGTCTTGAGTGTGAGCGGGCATCTCTGAGAGGGCGAACCGCCAGGC
>JAVQJD010012432.1:0-17569 GCA_036023655.1 Nannoperca australis
CTCCTCTCCTCTCCTCTCCTCTCCTCTCCTCTCCTCTCCTCTCCTCTCCTCTCCCCTCCCTTCCTCTCCTCTCCTCTCCTCTCTCTCCTGAGGATCCTCTGCAGTGTTGAGGTGTGATATATATCATTCCCCTGGGCATTCAGGGAGGCAGGTACCCTGTTAAGGCTGTAGGTTCTCTGGGCTGTTGATATACTGATAGCCTGCAGAGATCTCCTGCTTCAATTCAGTGTGTTCTTCTCTTCTGTGCATGTCTGGGTGTGTGTGCGTTTAAGCTCTGTGTGTATGTGTGAACATAGCATGTTTTAAAGTTGTCAGTAAGCAATTTCAAGCATACTCATTAGCATAAAAAGGACTTACAGGAACGTATGTATTTGCACACAGTAAAAATTCTTAGTCTGCTTGTCACACACACACACACACACACACATTCAGCCATTGCCATGCATCCCAGATTAAATTGATACTGATAGATGGAGCAGGAGGGAAAACAACCTTTCCTGTACTCTGCCATCCCTTTCTCCCTCCCCCGCTCCTACACACACACACACACACACACACACACACCTCTCTCCCTCTCTCTCTCGTTCTCTCTCACACTGCTTCAGCATCTCGGAGCCACCGGCAGCATTAACAGGGAGGGGAGAGACAGTGTTTCACATACAGCACAGAGTGGATCCAGCACTGACGCAAAAACACACAAACACACACACACACACATGCACAGGGAGAAAACAGAAGGTGGACGGACGCTCCAGCTGTAGCATGTCCACTGGCTGCAGTCAGACATGTAGGAGGAGGAGGTGCTCTGCTCGACGTTCCATGTCTGCTTCAGTCTTCTAAGCACCTCCCATCCCCCCCTGAACGCTCGCTCCCTGACTCTGCGGTTGCTGAGGGGCTGGCTGGAATGACCCGGCAGAGCGGGAGACACAAGGAGATGCGCTAGACAGGGCTGCCGGCTGGGAGGACTCTCTGATCCTTGATCCCTCCTCTTGTTCAAGCTGACAGATATAAGGTAGACCTCTGATCTGCCCCACAGATGTGTGCCCATTTAGGAGGGCATGGCTGTGTAGAGGGTCTTCATCAAGCACGGCCACAGAGAGGAGGACCACCACAGAGACACACAGGTAAGAAGCAACACAGCTGGGTCTGCTCTGATGGATTTTCATCTATATGGATCCGTGCAGATGTGAAGGAATCAGCTATGTGTCGTCTGAGATACAGATTACTTCTCTCCCTAGATTTTCATCTGTGCTCATCTGTTGGTTTGATTTTGTTACTGAAGGTTTTGCTTTGAGTACCCTGTTTGTGCGTGGCTGCTGTGCTGCCGTGCTGCATGGTCATTGATTAGAAGGGAGATGGGTCTGTGGATGAGCACTGTGGCAGCATGATAATGGAATATGTCTTCAGGAGGACATGGTCCGATATCCATCAGATGTCTGGGGAATGTCAGTGGGAATAAGAAGGTACAACAGAGAGGCAGCAGGAGAGAGGAAAAAGAAAAGAGAGACAGACAGAGAGAGAGGGAGACTGAAAGTCCATGGCATTCATATAATTTATGTGAGTGCCATATCCTGTGGGCTTCTGCTGTTTTTTTGGGGGGGTGACCATTTGGCTTTGCTTTTCCTCAGTGCTTCATTTGAAATTCATATATGCATCCCACACTCCACATTTGGCCAGTTTTTTAATTAAAGTCTAAAGGCTGCATTTTATGGTGTGTCAGGGTAGCTTAAATGCCATAGAGGAGTTTGAAAAAAGGTGCCTGAAGGTAGATGCCGGAAGGAAACTGTGAGTTGCTGCATAATTAGACTACACAGTTGCACACTAAGAAAACACATGCTGGAGCTATGTGAGATTCATGCAGAGGAAGCGGGTGAAAATAAACATTGACAGTCATATTATTAAATATGTAACGTTGTTGTTGCCACCTTGAGACTTTTCTGTGGCTGCCCCTGCAGAAAAGGGACAAGATCTGTTTACAGCATGTGCCAACACAAGATTTCTCCCCTCAACCCCCAACTAATACTCTAAAGCCTCATTACATGACTCTAAAATGGTTATTGTGCCTTTCGTCTACTGACGATGTCAATGACAGGGGCAGCAGCAGGCACAAAGTGCATCTCAGAGATTGGCCCAGTGGATGTGCTTATTCAGAGATGCCTGTGGCTGAGAGAGATGAGCTGTCCACTGCCGTTGCACGGAGCATACATCACTGAACGCAGGGCCGTGGACCCAGGAGGAATCAACAGAAGGAAATCCATTACTTAGATGACCAGGCTTCTCTGATCTGATCATGTGGCTGGACAAGTTATGGAGACATGACCGGACAGAAGCACATGCAGGCAATGAGACAGGTAGAGCAGAGGCAGACCAGCAGTTAGACGAGGAGAGGACACTCTCTTCGATGCCTTGATTAATTCTAGAGGCGGTACATTCAGCATATGCCAAAAAATATCAATATTTTCCATTATACAGCATGTTTCAGAGGGGATGGCTGATTTAGAGGTTGATCTTAAAAGCCATACTGCAACATCTATCTAGTTGCCACTGGCGTTTGATGGGGTGGACGTCTGAGGTTGACTGGGTGCTCTTTTGCAGAAAATGCATGTGTACGTTGATGATCAATAGCACACTCCTGCTGTACGTTGTACTTTGACACGCAGCTGCTATTTAATCTTCTCTGTCAACTTCTGCCTCGTCATTAGAGAAAGCAGAACAGCTCCAAGGTTGCAAGGGAGGGCAAATGAATGCAACTTGTGGTACAGTCTTTACCCAAGTGAACAAACAAATACCAACCTCTATCTGGCTCACTGAGACGTCCTGAAATACACTACTTCATTGAAATACCAAGCCTGGACATGCTTTCAAAATCCAATCAGCATCAAAGTTGTGCCATCTGATGCACATGTAAGACAGTTGGCACAGGCCGGCAGCTCTGCAAAGACACATAAAAGCACATTATAAAAACATACTTGGCAGTCGATAAAACCTAAAGATTACACCAATTACAGTGGGGGGACATTTAAATGAGGGGAAAGAACACGCATTATTTCAGTCTCACAAACACTTTACCCTGTTAGTTAAGCATGAGTGGATAGCTCTGTTGCAAGACAAATTAACATGCTCAGAAATACACTTGAATGCACACACTCACACCAACTGTTTTCCCCTGCCGTGGTTGATTTTAAATCTATGCAGTGATCTCCATCTTCAGTCTTGTTAGGCTAAATGATTTATGTCCAGCTCCACAGGATCTAAAACACATGATGTGGAGTGGAGTTAAAGCATGAGGCTCTTTAAAATCGTTTTTTTGTTGTTATTATCAGCAAATCTCATGAAAAGACCAACGCCACCAAGGAATTAATCCTGAAAATGAGTACTGTCTGTGTAACCACAGTCTGAAGTAACTAATGCCTCTTTACCATTGAACTCCACTGTTGCTTTTAGGTGACCCATGTTTACTGTAATTACAACAAGCATATAGGACGAATTGTTTATTCCTGCAAAATAGAACTAAGTACATCCCTGTACATGCTAAAAGCTGTCTGCCAAGCAGAGAGCTGCGCTCCAGAGATAAAAGATCCAGCCGTTGAGTCATGCCAGGATAAACTACACTGGCCACGTTCATCATAATGAAGGGATGTGTCAATCAATGCAATAGCATCCTTCATGTGTTTTTCATGGAGTTCAGTGGCATGCAGCTGCAGGCTGTGGCTACACAGACAATACACGTTAGAAGAATTGACTTTTTAGCAAATTCATTGTTGGCTTTGGTCTCTTCAGGGTATTTGATGATACTGAAAATACATTAATTTATAATGTTTCTTTCTCAAACTAGGGTTTTGAAATGTTGCAATATCACAGGAATCCTTTTAGAAATATATACTAAATAACTGGCACCATGTCGCTGAAATCTGGTGGTTACAAAACGATCACTTTTTGTCAACTCTGACAAACAAAGACCAAATCCTAACAACAAATCTATCTAGTTTCCATGGAAACCTTTTGTATTTGTAAGGAACTGACAAGAAAAGCAGTCATAGATGGATAGATAGATAGATAGATAGATAGATAGATAGATAGATAGATAGATAGATAGATAGATAGATAGATAGATAGATAGATAGATAGATAGATAGATAAGACTTATTTTTAATCATATGCCAGTGACGCATGGTTAATCTGGCCCAGTGCCTTAATGGACTGCGGGAATGGCTTCTGGATTTTAACTGTGCCGTGTAATATATGAAGTGCTGTATGTGTGAGCATTTCCGGAGAGAGCTCAGATCCGTTATTTAACTTTCAACAGTGTGATCAATTTACACCAGGGCAGGAATAAAAGATGACATGTGCTGGATGTTTGCTGCCTGTGCTCTCTTTGCTAGCTCAGCATGTGAAGCTCTGCCATTCCCACCATGGCTACAGACACTAGAGCCCTGCAAGTGCTAGAACTTCCCGTAGTATCTCCCCTATGCAGTATTAGGGCATCTCAGGGGTGCTCATTATCAGATCTGATAGTATTTTATTTGTTATCTGCAATGAAACCTAGTGTCACAGGTCTAATGAAAGTGGATTGTACCCACAAGTAAATCATTATTTCTTTCATCCAAAGCAAACCTGTAACCCTAAAGTATGGAGAATAAATCCTTTCATGAAGTAACCAATGTGTGGTAAGAATATTGTCTGTGTAAAGCATTTATTGGTGAGATACTACTTTTATCATCTAAAAAACACAAAAAGAAAATAAAGGTCCAGGAGGGCCTTATCTTTTGTACAGAAAATAACACACACGTCTTGCCAATCTTATGCCAAAGTTTAATGAATGCATGAGATCATTGATGGCACCAAGTAAAAGTATTAAAGCTAAGTGATGGCTGTAAGTGTTACACCTGAGAAAGAAAGGTAAATATAAAGGCACAGATTAGAGTCACTTCTGTGCTGTAAAAAGAAGTCAGATCCTTTACTTAAGTTAAAGTACTAACACCACAATGTAAAAATGCCCCAATTGCAATTAAAAGTAAGTAAGTAAGAAAAAGTATTATCAGCTAAATGTAAAAAGTATCAAGTAAAAATACTCCTTGTTGAAAATTGGCCCCTGACTTATATATTATCATATTATACATTATTAGGTTGTAAATACTGATCAATGCATACGTAGCAATTAACTGTTGTAACTGGTCACGTGGGAGCAGTTAGCAGTTTATTCCAGTGGCTCCCAACGTAGAGGTCAGGCCACATTGAAAGGGTCACAAGATACATGTGAGTTGGTCGTCAGAAGATTAATACAGGCACTTAAAAAAAAGTACTTAATTTAATATAGTTACTCTCCACCACTACACCAGTCCAACACTGACCTTGAGTGTGTCCACACTGAACAATAAGTGACAATTAAAATCTTTAACATCCAAAAGGTGTAACACTAATGATTAAAAAAGTCACAGATCCACAATATGTGGTGAAAGCAAAATGTTGGTCTAATTACAATCTGTCACAGCAAGGATTTTTAATCAACCAATGAGCCTTGTGATTGCTAACTGGTAAACTGAGATCTGATATTTTTTGCAAGACAGAAGCAGCTCTTTTATTCTTTTTTCTTTATGTCTGCTTCTCCTCATAGAAGATGGTTCGTGTTTCATAGCACCAACAAAACCTAGAGCTTCTTGTGCTGGATACGGGCTTTTTTGTCTCGAGGTAAAAGCCACTACAGGCTGATATGATGCCAAGATGCAGTAATATTATAACTCTACTATTCCCCTGCCTCATAAAAGCAGCTCCAATGGCCAAAATTGTATTCTTATAACAGACAGTATTATTGCTGACTAATATTGCTGCTAAAAAGTTGCAAAGGAAACAATAATCCCTGACATACACATACTGTCAGCACAGTATTGAAGTGAAATTCTAACTAAAGTATAGAATAAGTGCTAGTTGATGTTAATTTCAGTCACCTCAGGGTAAGCGTATTTAAGTGTGATTAAACCAAAGGCTTTTGTAGTTGAAATGTCATACATCAAAGTATGAACAAATGCCTTAATGTTCAAATATAGACTCTCCACAAATACGTCAAAGCACTAACATCAGAGTTAGAATATCTGCTTAAAGTATGTGGCTAAATCTGAAGTTGAGACATGCTCCCTTCCACCTCTGCTAAACAAGAATCCACAAAATTAATACTTTGAAAGCTACATGTAGGCTATAATGCTAATATATATAATAATATACAGATTTTCTTTTATAGTTATATATAGAATAGTTAACCCGCTCACTACAAAATAGTATGGCACGACTCCAAATTGTTAACATCCATTTCATTATAGAAATCTCAGTGCTGCATAGGATCATTCACCACTGGCACCCACTAAAAGAGCTCATCCACTCTGTGTATGACGCAGTATGCTTCTTGAACCTCACTTTTCAATCCATTCTATGTTTTATCCCTGCCACTGACGCTGCTGCATGCCAGTGACACTGATGGATGGACCCCTGCTGAATCACTATGAAGCTCACAGTCACATCTGCAGACATGCTTACCACAGGCCAAACAGCATTAAGTCTTTATCTAAATTAGGTTTAAATACATGACATGGTTATGATGATGCAGATGAAAAGGTGATTAGCAGCATCACTCTGTAATCTCTTTCACAAAAGTAAAAGGTGGAGCGATTTAGGTGAAGTTCAAGGCTTTTATAGATAAGCATGCTGAAGAGTGGGGAGTACAAATGCTCAATTAGATGAAGGACAGGGGAACAGAGTGAACAGATGTGAAAGCAGCTGACTTGGGCCTGTTTGTTTTTTGTTTTTTACAAGTGCTGGGACACACAGGGCAGCCAAAAAAAGCGAAACGTATGCTGCTGCTACAACTTCACTTCCTGTCAATATATTTAGCTTCTCGATTCTGCCAGCAGGAAACTGAAATGATAAAAATGTGTTTTTTTACACCTACCAGAGGAAAAACATCTGTGATAACCTATTTCTGATACAACATGTTCAAATTGAATACAACACACCACTGACTTAAATAGAACACTACCTGTATTTCATATGAATACATGTACACAAATAATAGGGCTTAACCTGTAAAAACTGTCTACAATATACTTTTAAACAGCCTATCAGAACTAATGCTGCAATAACAATAACTTAGTTCATGCTAACACATACACAGTTTAGTATAAATGGCGTCTTGGGCCTCTCTGGTTCGTTCGGTTTACCTTCAGAGATGGGGCAGGTCAGGACCTGAGTGCTGTACGAGCTGAGAGGAGCCACTCGGGCTGAGTGCTTCTTCATCCTCCACTGGGGGCACAACACACTGTCCTTCCCTAGGAAGTATGTGTATGTGTGTGTGTGTGTGTGTGTGTGTGTGTGTGTGTGTGTGTATGTGTGTGTGTGTGTGTGTGTGTGTGAGTGTGCCCAGGCTGCTGCACGCTCAGCAGCTCCTCTTGCTAGCTACGTGCATCCTCAGACTCCTGACTCCTCTGCTTCTTCTTCACGCTCTTGATTGCACCCCCCCTCCTCCCAGATCTCTGTCAACTCTTCTGTCTTCTTCCCAGCACTCCAGTTCTGACTCCCCGTTCCTCTCCAGGCCAGCGCTCTGTTACTGGTGCTCCCTCTCTCTGTCGGGATAGTGACACAGCTCACTGGAGATAGCTCAGTGGAAGTACAGTGAAGTGGAGATGCCGTGATCCACAGCTGCCACTGTCTCCAAGGGAGACTGAGCTTCAAGTGTGTGTGGCATGGTGCAATCACTCCCCTCATCTCTTTCTATCCTCACCCTCCTCTTTTCTCTCTTGCTTTTCCCCTCCTCTTCTTTTGCTCCACAAATCAGCAGCTTTGTTTGGAAGGTAACCAAGCAGCCTGGGCTAATTATGCTGCGTTAGCTGCTGCCCCCTCCTTTTCTCTTTCCTCCTCCCCTTTCTTTTCTACCTGACCAGGCTCTTCTCACCCCTTCCTCTCTCTCTATATATATATACTTGTGTCCTCTGTCTGCCAATGTCTTTCTATCTTCTTGGCACATCTCCTGCTCTTCACTACTCCTTGAGAGTCGGAGCCCTCTCCTGTTGCTTTCACCACTGCAGCATTAATCATTTTAACTATGAAAAAGACATCATTACAGTATTACAAAGACATGCCAGTCCTATATATGTAAATTCTGTCATCCACTGAAGTAATCCTAGTGCTCTCAGAAGAGAGATAAATCTGCCCACATGGTACTCACACCACTATTATGCATTTACACATCACTACTATGATATGCTACCCTGATATTTCCATCTTCCAAAGACACCATAAGGAGACAGCAATCTAGTCCACCTTTTCCATAGCAAATACTGTTCTTAAATCCAGTTTGAGATGTTTGTACATAACTGGATGATTTTCTCAGTGTGAGACTTTACAACTGAACTATATTTCAGAGGGACCTATGGTACTATTTATCTCACCAAATCCATCTGATGGTCAGAAGTAAGAAGACATGCAAAAGTTCCACCATGCTTAGAATGTTTGATGCATTGCAGCACTGCTTACTATGTGAATAACTTAACCTAATGTTGCTTGTAGGGAATTGTGGCACCCACCATCCAGTTTAAGTGAAGTCAAACTCACTGGGGTTCAGGTAAGCTAGCATCCTTTCTTAGCTGTCAGACACCAATGGACTCAGTTTATGTTGTGGCCTGTAACTAGCTGGTATAGCCACAAGGCTTATTAGTAATTAATTTCCCTAGATGTGACAACAAATCACTCCAGTACGTGACAATAACAAATGGTTGTACAGGTGGAAAAGGCTCTGGGAGATCTAATCCCTTCTTAAAAACATACATGGCATATACATCTTAGTTCAAGTATGTTGTGGTGGTTGAGCGAGCTGCAGTTGGCGGCAATGCATGAATTTGATTGGACTAGTTAGCTGGTAGCCACACAGCTGAACGATTGTGAAGCATGAGCGAAATAGATGATGCCAGTCAACTAATGCAGACACAACTTCAGTGCTCTGCCTGAACAAATGCTATGCTACATTACTCATTACTCTTATTGTGAGTGCTTTTGACTGGTGCTACTTCACTTTTTACACAAGTAAAACATTTCTGCGCAGGATGTTTACTGTTAAAGGAGAATACTTTTCCCCCCTCACTGTTACACAGTCAAGGAAATCCCTCTCATTAGCAGCCAGGGTGGACCTGAAGATAGTCAGTCTGGGCCATGTGAATCACCCTCGGGACTGTGGTCAAGAGTTTCCATCTCAAGGAAAGCCCTCCAGCCATTCTATCTCTAGCTGTGGTTTATCTACCTGAAGATTTAATGGACCTAAATATTGCTTGGGCCTCTACATCAACAACATATCGGTGTCTAGTGTATGCAGTCAGACACATGAGGCCTTGCAGCCTGTAATATAATCTTAATATAACCTATGCTATGCTCACCCTCTAGTCAGTAAAATCAATACTAGCCAAGCCAGGAACAGTAGCATGACCCGAGAAAGAGAAAACACTCAAAGTAAACATACACTTCAGAAAGTGGACTAGCCCTTTGTCTAAGTTGGTTTGTATACTAAATGAGTGTTATTTTGCGGTCATGTTTGCTCCAGTATCTCTGTCATTATATCAGATTCACTCTGAGCCACTCCCTTCCTGTCTGTCTCTGTATTCTGTCTGTATTCTCCAATGCTTATCAGCCACATTCTGGCACTTCTATTGAGAGAATAACAGATCAGTAACACCATGGTAATATATTTGTTTGAATGCAGAATTCAACATTGAATATTACTTTGAAAAAACAACAATCTGTTGTCTTTTAGGACAATGCCAAGGAGCAAGCACTTTTATTTACCATGTTCGCTCTGACAGAATGAGTGCAAAACAAATGCAAATGCCTTAAGTGATGTTGTGAGAATGAGGCTTGATTAAAATGTTTGTGCATTAAGTGTGTGATGCAAGCATGGCTGAAACCAATGTTTGGTCCGGTGTAAGCAGGGGATGAGCTGGGGGTATGGATCCCCTGAGACAAGGAGGGTTAATCTTAAAAATAGCTACTGCTGATGAGTGGAGCCAACAGCTAGACAGAAAAACGATCCAGTCAGCAGAGCCCAGGATGTTAATCGCAATCAGATTAAGAGAAATACCTGGAGTATGGGCGCTACAGTAGGGCACAGTTCACGTTCAAGTATTAGACCCAGGTACTCAAAGTGATTGTTCTTTTCTCTACTGTGTATTTTGATATAGTGTTTAGGTATACGCAACTTAAGCTCAACACGTTACAAGTTCATTGGGAGCTCACAAATTCACTTGTTGTGTTTGTTTGCTTCCACATCAGCAACTGAAAAGACCAAGAAGATTATTGGTCAATTTTTTGTCTCTTCGTTTGTTTTGCAGCCCAACAGCATCATGTCCAACTCCAAAAATAGTATACTTCTCACTATAACATTAGAATTCAACACTACAAAAAACTGCTCCAAAATGACCATAAAGTTGAATCAATACTTCTCTAAAACCAAAACTAAACATCATGACCTCATATGACCTAGCGAGGTGTAACTATTAAACGTGAAACTGAGTGTATATAACACAATGGTACTGCATCACAGATCAAAGCACTAAATAGTACAGCATCCTCTCTCTTTACCTCCATAGCAACAGTGGGCCTCCTGTGCACTGACGCACTCAACTGATTCAGGCTCTTTTGTCATTTATATTAACCAGTGCTCCTCAGTTTATGGTGCAAGCTCCTTTGTCTTTAGCCCCTCTCTATTACTCATCACATCTCAGTGAGGACCAGGAGCACAGAAGGAGGATGGGAGATGAGATATGGAGGCATGAATGATATCTGCAGCTGATTTTTAGCTGTTGTGGGGACTGAACAGACCATGAATGAAGTGCTGACTGTTAGATGTGTTTACACTCGTTGGACCTAATATTTTCGACTCAACTCAATGTAGTTACAATTTTGTAAGATGAGGACACCTAGTGGTGACTATGACTAACTGCATTACAGTTGCATCGATGGACATGAGGATGGACAGATGTTCCTAAATCAGACTATTTGCTCAAACTATTCACCTGTCAATTTTCCAGGTTCATACTTATTCTTAGTGGTGTAAGTGTGTAGTTTCACTTGGATGTGGTGAGGTTTTGCAATATATCCTCCTACAGCAATGCCTCTTTGATAAATAATGTTGGGTAATTCACACACATCACTGTAGATGCTTCACAGGGCCTATTTCTTCTGCTGAAAGTAGTCCTGGTGAAAATTATTCAGTGAGGTCTGTGGATTATCTGCACTGAACATGACTGGATTGGGTCCCCAGGGCAAAGGCATCTTCCAAATAATGGCTGCTGACCTGTCTTCATGCCACTGTGTTGTTGGTCATAAGTTGTTGTACTGTATGTCAGATGAATTAATATTTTGGCTGGCCCCAACATTTCGTTGTTAGGCCTCAGGCACATAGCACACAACGGACTATAATGTAAATGGCATCTTGGTATTATTTGCACAAGATCAACCAATACTCCTATGCTGGAAAACTATATGCTCCCACCTGCATCAGTTTGTGGTAGTTTGATTAAACACAACTTTATTTAGGCATATTTCCACTGTGAGTACAGTATAAACTAAAATGATAAAAACTACATTTTGACACCTGGCTCCTCTAAAAGACAAGGCCCAATGATTATGCAATAAATAAAAATAGATAAAGCGTAACATGAAAGATCTGAATGGCTAGATACCGCTATGGGTATGTGGATACAGAGTGATACAGAGATACAGTGATTTGGGTGAAATAACCCTTTTACCCTGCCCTGGAGACATAGCAGATGTAAAAATTACACAGTATGCAACACACAATACATGAAATACAACTTTTTTAGACTCTAAGGACCTATCTGGAATTTGCAGGCACAATGGGATGTGGTATAAAAATGTCTTATTATTTCAACATACTAGTAATTAAAGTAATTAAGAGTAGTAAACCTTTTTAATAACATTTTTAAATGCACTTTAATTTAAATAAAATTTTAAATAATATGTACTGACATTTACTGTCATGTGGAGGGTCACTATTGTTGTTGGATTTACAGACCACATGAGGGCAGTGTTAGGCTGCTGACAAGACCGTTGGTGTACTCAGCATGATGGAAAGGCCATTACAAACCTTTCACACATTGTGCCCTTCTATTATGTAATATTACTTTTGGGTTACAAAAAATCTCTTGCAGGAAAAAATTCTCCACCATGAAGCGAATTACTGGGCCCAGCCAAAATATTAACTCACCTCACACACAGTACTACAACTTATGACCATTAGCACAGTGGCATGAGTACAGGTCAGCAGTTCTGTGGAGAAGTATTGCACCCATTACTTGCACTGTGTTTTTGCTCATTCCCAGGAGCATTTGAGACTAACAGCACTCCAAGAGTCGTTCAGGCAAAGCTCATATCCCATTCGACGCTGGGCTAGTTATAAATAGCACTGAGTGAGCAGGCATGGGAACGGGACAGTCTAAAATAAGTGCATGCCATACACGTAGAGAATGTTTGAGGGAGAAAGTGAAAATCCACCTGCTGTTAACACTGGATGTAAATTGTTTCAGAAATGCAAAGTGAGTTATCAATCAGTACAAGCATGAATGGATTCAAAGGCATGTCTGTTTTCTTTGTATATCTCTCCAGACTTTCTCTGTAGACTGAATTGCACATAAAAATACACCCCATTGTGATAAATGATGGCTTTTCACGCCCTTCCTTCATCATTTTTCCTCTGAGTGCCTGTGTGTGCTGTTGTCTTGCTGCGATGCCTGCAGCGAGCAACACAGGCTCAGTGCTGAGTAGGACTGCCACTACAAGTACCTGTCATTTCTCCTGCACGATACCTATTTCCCCAGCGGGCAGCGTGCCAGCACTACATACTAACCCTTTTCTAAATTAGCTAGTCAAAACTAAATACACAGCAAATTATTGTGATGGTTTTTCCAGGAGATGCTGAGAAAGCATCTATTGCGCACAGCATTGTTGTCTGCTCCAGCAGGAGCGAAGTGGGGGTGCTGTTAGAATCCTTTCTTTTTCTGATTTCTGTCAGTTTCATATAATTCTTTCTTTTAGTTTGTTTTAATTATCTACATAAAGTGGTGCAATAGGAAATACTAAACCTTGCTTGTTTAGAATGGCATTCATCTTTTTCCTTTCATAACTTATCACTGCATGTACGCCATTATATCATAGCTGTACTGTATGCATTACAGCTTTGTCCCTGTCACCAAATGTAGTCCACAGTCCCCCTCAGAGGCATCTTCCAATTCAACGCAGATGGCAAGTGGCAATAATAAACTGGCAACATAATCTTACTAAATATATCATTACCCCATAGGCTTGGCAGGATGAGCCTACTGTTCTATTTACGTGCTCCTTTGTCTTACCCTGTATGGAAAATGACACTCAACAGATTGAGGGACATGTGATTCTCAACTCAAAGTGTATAACAAAACAAAGTAAATGAATGTGGTGGTTTCGGGCAAAAGCAGGGTATAAAAGAAAAGGGACTTTTCACATTCTTGTTTCTAAGACTGATCAAATAAGAGACGAAGAAGTGCGCGCAAATAATTTAGTCAGTCTCCTTCACAGTGACAGCGCCAGCAACAGCATGTTTAATAGCTGTGCAAGCAGGAAATATGGTGACAAGTATGCTGCCCTGAGGAATACCTTCTGTTGACTCTGGCATGCACAATGATCAGTTGATGGATAGATGGAAAAACACAGGGCTACGGATGCCGTATTTTGTCAGAGAAATGGGAAATGTCTCTCAAATCCAATAACCCCTCCACTCGCAGGTACACTGGCTTGTATACATTCCGTATGATATGCTATTACAGTTCACACCTGCTCCTTATACTGGAAAATTACATCACAGATGACACCCCATCTTTCATTTTCATCTGCTACAGTATATGAGATGGGACAGACAGGCCTGTGTACTGGAAACTACAGCTGCAACTAATGATTACTTGCTATCAATTAATCTGCCAATTATAAAAAACGTTTTGTCTTGTTTCATCTGACCAATAGTTCACAACACCAGAGATATTCAGTTTACTATATCAAAGAAAGGCAGCAAATCTTCACAAATGTGAGGAGCTGCAACCACTGAATGTAAAGGTATTTTTGAAAATGACCAAAACAACTAAATATTTGGAACGTTTTTCTGTTGATCAGCTTATTGATCAAAATTGTTGCAGCACTATTGGGAACAATATATTCTCATGATATCAGCCCTTTAGATTAGTGTATATTGACATTCACATAGTGGATTTGCCATTTAACCATGAATAAAATAAGAAAACGTTTGGGCCATTTAAGCATTTTAAACCACTGAACAGTGGATTCTGTGTCAGTAAGAAAACCAAGATTATTCCTGGACTCTCTATTTATGTCTGTGTTTTCTATATTTGACAAAATTAGCAAAACTGTACACTTAAAATGATATTAGAAGTCTTAATTTGCTTAGTTAGCACTTTCAATACCAGAGCCCAAAATCTTGTATTTGTTAGACATTACCGCCGTTGTTTCAGAGGCCCTTCAGATGTTAAAGTTGTTCAATCTTTTTTCAGTTTAAACTTTTGGGCACCCCTCGTTAATCAGGTGTTCTTTTAATAGAGGAATCTGGACAAGTAGATATATTCTCAAATGAAAGTATGTGATTGCATTCCTGGTAAATCTCCTCAACTGACACCTCTGATAAACAGGAGGTAGTTAATAAGAAACAGGCTCATTTCCTTTATCCTCAGCCTCTTTGTAAAAATCCATTGAGGTGCTCTCAGCTCATCCAAAAAAGCCTCAGCTGGAACAGTTCTTGATTATATAGGGCCCTATCAGCATGCACATGCAATTCATTTGAGACTTGTAACAAGTTTGTCAGAGTAATGCATTATGTCACACAGTACAAGGGGTTGAGTAGCAGATTTGGGAGAGAACGTCATAACATCGGGAGTACATCTCTCTTCCAGGCGTGTATGTCTAAGTCATGAATTTGTAGTTGTAGCTTTTATGTAACAGAGGGAGACGTTGGGGAGCTTACGTGACAAGTCCAATTCATTTGGGGGGTGAAGTGTGTCAGCATCTGAAACACAAGAGGCTCACAGGTAGACGACCATTACATTTTTAGGGGATTTATTCAAGAAAAGCACCAGTTCATCCCCACATTTAATAACCAATGTTGTACAATACAATGAATAGGCCAATTATGTAACACAGAGGTGTGACTACTTTAATGCTACAGACCTTGTTAAATCCTGCTCTGCACGCCTTGCTTTATTACCATAAAGCCATTTGTAAAAGCCACTGCTCGGCTGTGCACAGAGCATTGCAGTGGTGGTTCTTTTCCCCTGTTATAGCCCCACTGAACAACTGGCAATATACTTCGACTGAACTGGAGGGCAATATTGTAAAGATCATCCCTCGAACAAAGTGCACCATCAGCTCTCTCCTCCATTCTCAGCCATTGTCTCTGTGTCAGCAAAAAAACCCCATCGTATTGCTCTACCAATCAAAACCACATTGAAAAATGACAATTATGGAGAAGCTAAACGTATAGAAGCACTGCTATATCTCAAGCATGTCAGGAGATAGCTGGCAATGTTCAACATGCATCACGACAAGAGCTGCTGTGTTTGTCATTTGGGGAAATTGATTGTTTTACATTTGGAATTCAAATATGAGGCTGCCATGTGTATGTGGTTATTTGCAGATTACACCAACATGAGTGTTTGATCTGGACGACATTTGGCTACAGTTTAAACAAATAACTTTGATCTCTCTCTCTCTCTCTCTCTCTCTCTCTCTCTCTCTCTCTCTCTCTCTCTCTCTCTCTCACCCTCTCTCTCTCTCTAATGTTGTGTCTCAGAGATGGATGGGCCAGAGCCCCCAGCTGTACAGTGGCAGTAATTGACATCACGCTGCTCCATAATAGCCATAATTAAAACCCAGTTAGCTGAGTTTACAATAGCCGATTTCTGCAACAGCCTAATTAAAATGAAAACTAATTTGCAGCGACAGAAGATGCGTGCATTCTTCTTCCACACACCATCGACACCGCATTAACTGCATACTTTTGTTTTCTGCACTAGTATAGGCTATAAAATCCCTTGCAACACATATTTTTTTTCCCCATCATAATATTCTCTCTCTTACACCTTGGCAAAGACAAGCGTGGCATTGTCGCATCCACTGATGATCCCATCAGTATACTTTGTTTTCTTTTCACTCACTTCTATGACTTGAGTAACCCGGGTTGTAGCCGTAGTAGCCGGTGATCCTCAGAATCCGGTCCTCTATGTCGTGCAACCCGTTGACTGTCACTTTGGGACTGCTGTCCATTAAGACGCCGCTCGGCGTCGCCTTGCCCGGTAAGTGCGTGTTCTTCAGGGGCTCCTGCCGGATGCAAGGCTCGTCTCCACTCTCCAAAACACTCTCGGTGCTTATCATTGTAGGTCCGAGCGGACAGAGATCAGAATAGACCGGGGATGAGTCCTGATCACCATGCGAGAAACCCTCGGGGCTGTATCAACAATTAGCAACAAGAGGAGGACATCCAAATCCAAAGTCACATTCCTTCAGTGATGCTGCCGGACGCAGAGCAAGGTTATCAAACTCCAGGAGCCTGGCAGACCTGGAACACTAGGGGGCGTGTCACTACTATCACATGCTTTGAATCGAATTAAATAGAGGAAAAAACACTGCAGAAGAGCCCGCATTCATTACAGCCTTCATAAAAACAAGTTCCCTAAAAGAATCATGCCATTTACATCATGTATGGCATCTCTAAAACATGTCTTTATGGTTTTTAAATAATGAGTAACCTATGTTTTTTTATTCTTCTATAATATCTATAATTTTCTATATTGTAATATTCTTTTGTGTTTATTGAGACACTACGGTGGTCCTGTAATGATCCAATTCACTCACAGGCGATCCTTTGACTTTAAAGTGGCCTTCGCTATCACACTGTGATATTCTTGTTATTCTTGTAATATTTTTAAGTGGGCTTTATGGATCTAAACAAAGTCTTCTCCCTCAGGTGCTTTTTGCCTCTCAGAACCAATCATCAGGATAGTCAGTCTAAAATCTGCGTGCATGTCTACAGCTGTTTTTAGAAACATCCAAAAAAAGACAGATTAAATCAATCTTAACCTCTCCTTTAACCCAGTATATCTAAATATATCACAAACAATGCATTTTTAAGACACTATTTTCAGCATCCATTTCTCTGATTTGTCCTTTTCTCAGCTATTTGTGAACTAATGCTGCTCCTTTTTTGACCCATCAGTGATGTTTCCATTTGTTTTTCACCGTGAAATGAACGTGTGAAACAAATGTGGCACATGTTTGTCTCACACAGTGCTTCACAGCTATTGACTGCACGCTACGCTAGAATGTGGACCACAAGTGTTATTTTTATTTTTGGACTTTTCAGAATCAGAATCAGAATCAGAATCCGGTTTATTGCCAAGTATGTATTCACATACGAGGAACTTGTTTTGGTGTGTGGGTGCCAACAAGAGCAATATATACATATACAGAAAAATAAAAAAGA
>JAVQJD010012433.1:0-10607 GCA_036023655.1 Nannoperca australis
GTTCTGAACTCATAATGTTTTTTCTGTAAAAGTACAGAAGAATTATCAACTAAATGTACTTTAAGTATCAAAAGTAAAAGTACTCATTATGCAGAGTGTCTGTCTTTTAGATTATTATAGAATATTACATTATTCTGTTTTTATCACATTTTAATGTTGTAATTTGTCAATGTGGAGTAAGTTTTCATACTTTGTTCATATTAGATCAAATGTTTTTTTTTATGTAAGAAGTAACTAGTAGTGTCAAGTAAATGTAAATGTAAAAAGTAAATGTAAAGGTGTGCTGTGTACTGACATACTGACTGGTTACAGGAGGCTGTGGCCATCCAGCTGGAGGAGGACCGGCTGGTGAAGATCAGAGATGTGCTCAAAGAGCTACCAACACCACATTACAGGTAATCACGTTTACTGATGTCTTGCAGTTCTCTCAGCCAACACGTGTTTTCTGCCTGGAGGAAACGAGTAACAGTGTCGACTTCAGGATTAGTTTGTATTCGTTTTATGTCCCAGACGGTTTAGGAAATCAGCTGCATCCACTTGCAGCCCTCCTGCTTCTTTCTTCAGAGTTTACCAACTTTATGTTAATATAGATTTTAGGCAAGGAAGCGTAAAGGCTGGGGATTGGTTGGGAATGATATTGTCAGTTAAGGCAGCACACAAACACAAACACAAACACAAACACAAACACAAACACAAACACACAGAAGACTCAGGAGATCCTGACTCTTCACTGTCTTTCCATCAGGACTCTGGAGTTCCTGATGCGCCATCTGGTCCGAATGGCCTCATGTAGCTCAGAGACCAACATGCACTCCAGGAACCTGGCCATCGTCTGGGCCCCCAATCTGCTCAGGTTTGCTGACATCACTTCCATTCATCAATATGTGTTGTCCCTCTCTGGTGAGGTGCCTTTGAGCAAGGCGTTGAAGCACAATCTGCCCTGACTATCAATCGATCTGCGTGTTAAGGTCAAAGGACATTGAGGCGTCCGGGTTCAACGGTACGGCAGCTTTCATGGAGGTCAGGGTTCAGTCCATCGTGGTGGAGTTCATCCTCACACACGTCCCTCAGCTGTTCCCTGAGCAAGGTAACACACACACACACACACACGTCGTTTTGTTCTTCCTCGTTTGTTCTGTATGAAAGCTGAATGATGATAAGAGCCGGATCCCACGTTGCATCAGTGACTGACTTCTGCCGTATTCAGGTGGATCAAGTGAGAGAAGGAAGTCCCTCCCCTCCCCGTCCGCAGCGTCCTGTCAGGAGGAGTTTTTCAAATCTGTTCCTACTCAGCCCTTCCCCAACTTTGGTCACATCAGCCCAGGAGACGGCCCTTTCGCCATGAGACCCTACCACGCCATCATCGAAGGCACTGACAAGTGAGCAGACCTGTTATTTACCTGTCTCAGCTGGTTGGGGGGGGGGTGTTTTTCATGCAGAGGTCAAAGGGCAAGAATGTGGCGCAGCTTGGAAATGAAACTGATTGTTAAGAGACATTGAATCTTAGAAAAGAGGGTCTTCTTGTGAACGTCTGTGTCTCCTTCAGGAGGAAAGGATCCCTCAAAGGCAGGAAGTGGATGTCCATCTTCAACATCGGAGGCCGATTCCCCGACCCACGACGGAGGCACAAACACTCAGCCAAAGGTACAAAACCTCATCGTGGTTATTGGTCCTTCCCTCCATAATGTCCTTGTAAATTGACAGTAATGTTTTTACTACATTGTACAATAATATATACAGTATGTGTACAGAGGAAGTTTCTTACAGGATAATGGCCTCCGATAGTGTCAACGTTAGCCACAGTTTTATCACGGTTTTAAATATTTTGTCTTAAATAACTGGTTCTTTGTTTCAGAGAAAGACAGGACTGGTTTGAGACCAGCAAGAAGCATGGACTCCCTCAGCATCCAGGCCTATCCAAACCAAGGTGCTGTTCTCGTCACACATTTCCAGACTTTGTCAGAACAATAATTATAAATATCAAAAATATTTCAGCAATAGAAGAAACTAATATTTAACTCACACCAATGACAAAAACCTAAATATATATTTACATAATTCATTTGCTTTGTCCTATGAAGCAAAACCATTTCAGTTTTTTTTAAGTCAATTCATTGAAAAATAAATAATAAAAGTCACTTATTCACAATAACGTCTGGCTTTGGAGAGAGTTTCTATTTTTGTGTGAGTTCAGATTTTATGTTAGGAGATGCCTGCAGCCGCCCCACAACCAATACGATCAATTACATTTTATTTGTGTTATGCAAATCATTAAAAGCTGACATTTGTAATAAGGAACTATTTTATTCACACATACTGTTTTTTGTTATTGTTGTAGTTCCAGGGGAAAGTGTTGACAGTGAAGCCTGTAAATGATCCAGAATAACTGTCACACTGAAAGACAACAACAACAGATTGTCTTTCCAACTTACCTTTTCTATTGTAATGCTTGAAATTAAAGTTTCAGACACATGAAGACGTTCACGGCTGCATCACACAGAGGATGAGTGATACAAAAGTATCTTTGTATTCCTGAAGATGTCTGAAACGTCTTTTTGTTGAGAGATTCACAGTCAGGTCTTATCTTCCTGTTTTCTTCCAGGTCCCAGACGTGCAGCCCAGCAGCCCCCTCCCACCAGCACCACAACGACTCCCCTCGTCACCTCCTTCCCCAAGTGTGGCGTGGAGGTCACGTCATCCACCGGCGCGATAGGTGGCAGTGAATATGCCGTGACCTACCGCAGGGGAACAGGGTTGGTTAGCGGGGGTGCGGGGACCCAGGGTACCTACACTGCTCTTGACCCTGAAAGTTCAGGGGTCACAGGACATGAGACTCTCCAGTCCAGATCCCCGGGACTCACCACTAAAGTAGGCCGAAGAGCCGCCATGCACATCACGGGGCCCACCTTGGTCACTGTGCCCCTGCACATCACCTCCAACCTGGCCTTAGGGGTGCTGCAAGGGGGCGGGGGCGACAGGGTCATCCATCGTGGCAGGGAGAAGGATGAAGGCAAGGAGGGAGGAGAGAAGGTGGAGAGGAAGGAAATAAGAGCACAGGAAAGGAAGGTGGAAGAAGACAAAAAGGTTGAGGAAGAGGATAAGAATCACAGGGGGAAAGGGACGAAGAGGGAAGGGGTCGTGGCCGCAGAAGGGAATACAGTGACGGGTGGTGGAGACGAAGAGGGTGAAGCAAAGAAAGAGGAGGAGAAGGAGGAAGAGGAAGAGGAGGTGGTGACGGGAGGTGGAGGTGTGTTCAGAGAACAACCAGTCAAAAGCTTCAACTCCAACGCTGAGGAAGATGATGATGAAGAAGCTGTCAATGAAGACAAGGACGTCGAAGATGAATACATGGGTAATTTCACCTTTTCACAACCATGGCGAATAACTAATGATCATTTTGTTACACAAATGAGTTTAATCCTGATGTTTTACTTACTACAACATTTCTATCACACATATAGATATTTATAATATATATTATTATATAACAATACATTCATTCAATCGTGATATTTGATATTAAAGCATATGATGGTGTCGATTACACACACACACACACACACACACTCATGGTATTGGAGGTTGACCTGCTGCATCTCTTGTCTTCATGTACAGAAATGAAGGGGGTGAAGTCGGCAGATGTTCAGCTGGAGGAGTCTCCATGTGTCCACATCTCTGTGTTTGATGCTTCCGACGTCCTCAATTCAACTGCGGAGGAGGAGGAGGACGACCAGGGGCTGTCCGGCTACGTTCAGGATAACTTTGATTTCCTGGACCAAATGGACTGCAGCGTCCCGGACCACATGGACTGCAGCGGCTCCTACCAGGTGTGTGTTGTGGTGTTCATTTGAAGGTGTGGATTACTCTGGTGTTTTCAAAACGGGGCCTTGATTGTTTTGTGGAAATGATTCATACTTACCAAAGCAGATGTCCTCTGCCAGCATCACCTCCTCACTTCCTGTGTCTCTTCACCAGGTGAACGAGTTCTCGGTTGAACCTCCAGGTCACTCAGACGATGAGTACGAAGTCATGGCACAAGCTCAGCTGTCCGGTCATCCTCCAGAGCTGCGCCCTGAAACACACGGCCAGAGTCCGACAGAGTTAAATCCTCACAGGCCGCTCAGCCTCGACGTGCACACCCGACACACTAAATCCCTCAGCCTGCCTTACATGACCTCACCCGTCCGCGACCCCGAGGAGTCCAGCTCCGAGGAGGAGGCCGCAGGGGACGACAGTGATGCTGGAGATTACAGCAGTGACGACGATGAAAGCATGTTTGTTAAGAGCCTTCCCGCTGATTTCTTTTTAAGTAACTTGGCCGGGCTCGACACCGACGGACACGATGATGAAGCTGAGCTTGATGGAGTTCCTGCAGGTCAGTTACGGAGCTCTGAGGAGAGAGACGGCCAGTCGCCGGCTGGAGACCAGGAGCAGGTAGAAGTGAAAGATGAAGAAGATGACAACGGACTGGAAGAAAAGAAGACTACAGAGAAAGAAGAGGAAAAACAAGTTCACCTGGGCAGAGACCAACCAGAGAACAGCAGGCAAAGGTGAAACCTGAACATGAATAACAAACCTGTTACCAACTCAGTTT
Organism: Nannoperca australis; assembly: GCA_036023655.1. Classification (NCBI taxonomy): domain Eukaryota; kingdom Metazoa; phylum Chordata; class Actinopteri; order Centrarchiformes; family Percichthyidae; genus Nannoperca; species Nannoperca australis. Next base: position 4,595 of record JAVQJD010012433.1, read on the forward strand.
CCAAGAATTTATCCCAGAATGCACGTTTAAAGCTGCTTTAACCAGTCGTTTTATATTAACAGTGGGTCCGATAACTGCATGCAATGTGAAAGGTGTTGCTTGTAATGATGAACCCACAAAAACCTGAGTGTTTAGCATTATTCAGGTCTCACTTGTCTTGGTTTTACAGCCTGCAACATCGCTCAGTGTTCTTATCAAAGCCATTTAAAGATGCAGAGCCACTGTACACCTGCCAGACAGACAGTTAGCAGCTAAGCAGCTTGATATTTCTAAACGAAGCTAAAAGGAGAGTAAAAATTGAACTAACTAATTTCTGGTGGACACAAACACGACTTCAAATGAACTGTAATGTTGCTGCGTAACTGCTAAATGTGAAATACGCAGGTTTGCTAACAAGTTCTCCAAATCAACTTGATAAAGTGATAATGTGTCAAAGTTGTGTCAAACTGCTTATTGTGCTGCCCCCAAGTGGCCAAACATTTAAAAAAAGATTCAATTAATACACGTTTAAGGCAAAACTATGTTACTTTTTAAAGAACAAAACACATTCTCCATCCTTCAAAGTTAAATTCAGCTCTTGCTCCATTCAATTTACTCAGTAGCTTATGGTGGTGCAGTAGCACATCTTAGCTAATGCTAGCAAACCCCAGACAGATATTTCTGTTAACTAACTGTTTTAGCATTTTAACATTTATCATTATCCTGTAAGGGCAAACTGCAAAAGTGACATTGAATGATTTTGGCAGCAATTTTCTACTTTATTATCCACTGTTTTTTATTTTCCCAAAAAATTATTAAAATAATTAGATCATATAATTATTTAACAATTCTACAAATAGTGGTATAAATAAAGTCAAAAGTAGGTCGCATGTGCTGTTCCAAAACCACATAAATAAAACAAACAGCATACATTATTGTACATTACTGAAACTTAATTGTACACATCTTCCAGCAGTTTGTCTTTCTTCATGTCCACTTGTAGATGTTGTAAATGTTTCCGTCTGTCATCCGTCTGCAGCAGCGCGACGGAAGGTGATCGCAGGGTCACGGAAGATGCTCAAAGTGACAAAGAACAACCTCTCACTTCAGAAGCATCAACGCTCTCCTGCACTGAGGGTCCAGGACCGAGCATCGACGAGCCGAGCGTCGACGAGCCGAGCGTCGACGAGCCGAGCATCATGATCGAGGTGGAGAAGGAAGTGGCTGATGGTCCTCACAGGGATTTTCCACCTTGTCACGCTGTTTCTGCTGACGTCCCGTTAGACACAAATGAGAGAGACGGTGATGGGGGAGAAGACAGGAAGGAATGTGAAGAGACGGAGGACACACGTCAAGACATTGTTCTGGAAATTAAAGACAGTGATGAGAACATGTTGGAAGAAACCGCAGAGGAAGGCAATGAAGTGATAGCTGACAAACACGAAGGAAACATGCAGGGAGGTGGCACAGAGCCGGATGGTGAAATGTTGGATGAACTTGAGATTATTATATGTGAAGTGATAGAGGAAGAGGAAAGAGAGCAGGCTGAGAAGAAGGGTGCAAGAGAAAGTGTTGCTGGGGAGGAAGATACGATCGAAGGCGTCGAAGTGAGAGAGGAGGAAGAGCAGGTAGCAGAGGTTTCAGGAGAGACAATGGTACAAGTTGACGAAGGAGGGGCAAACGAGACAGAGGCTAGAATAGAGGTAGTGGAGGAATCAGCGGAGACAACTCAAGAAAAGCTTGCAGGGCCGGAGATGCAGCAAGAGGTCGAACTAGATGAAGCAATTAAAGGGAAGCGCGGCATCAGCGACGAAGCACGCCATCAAGGGCTTTCTAAAGAACAAGAGAACAATGATGAAGAAACAGCTGCTGAGCAACGAGGAGCACCGCCAAGCGTGGACAAACCACTGAGAGAGCTCGGGTCCGATGTGAAGGAATGGACAGAGGGCAGAAAGTGTGAGGAAGGTGCAGGCAGCCAAGGAGGGGTGGGGAGGAAGCTGGTCGTCTCCAAACATCCCAGAGTTTACCAAGCAAAGGCGGTGCCGGTCGTGCCCCCGAAGCCACAGCACTGCAAAATCACCGCGCTGACCCTCCGACAGCAGCAGCAGCAGAGAGAGAGAAGAGACGCCGACAGAGGGAGGGAGGACGCGCTGAAGGTCCCCACGGAGCAGGACAGAGGACGGGGGGAGAGAGACGAGGGCAGGGGGAGGAAGGGCCAGCCGTCGCCCAGGGGAGGGGAGAAGGAGAGGGAAAGGAGGAGGGACGGGGATGACAGAAACAGTCCCCTCAGCATGTGTTTTGACGAGGCTGTCGCCATAGCAACCATGAGGCGAGAAAAAGATAAAGAGTGCGAGAAAGTGAAGGAGTGGCAGAGGGATTGGGGGAGTGAAGTACAGTGAAGAGTCTGTATATTGATTTAAACTGATTTGACTGCACAAACTATTTTTCCACGTGTGGCATAAAGAGCTGTACTGATGGAGGGTTTTATTTCAGTGTAACTTGCTACAACAGTGTTGCAATGCTACACACGATGTTTATGTGTTTTTTAATGCCGTGCACAAAGTTGATGTGCAGCCAGGAAACTAATAGTTTAAAAAAAAAAGTATTTTTCCTCTTTATTAGACAGAGACCGGTAGAGAGCTGACAGGAAATGAGGGAAAAGAGATGGAGGTGGCATGCAACAAAAGTCTTAGATCAACAGACTTGAACCATGTGACTAGCATCTTAAACCCGGAGGTCAACAGGTCACCACATCAGATAGCTAATAAACGAAAAGCTGCAACTGTGCTACCTGCAGTTAACTTAAATAAACTGAAACTGGTGGGATTAATGGTGAAGTGCTGCTGAAACATGTTTAATATTTGACACGCCATCTGAATAAAATGATGTTTTCTATTTCAACCCAGAACTCTCACAGCTTCCATGTGCTTGGTCTGTAAAACAAACCATCCCACCATTTAATAAAGAGGTTTTCTCAGTAACTCAAAAGTAAAAAGATTAGCCTTGAATCCATCTCTCTCCCGTTTGCACTAGTCTAATTATACAATGCTTTGTAATTATATAAAGTATATGTATATACACAGTATATGTATAAAGACGCAGTTGGCAAGTATGTAGTTGATTTAAATGTGACATTAATTGAAAGAGCAGGGATGCCAAATGGCATTTATCATCATTTATGATAAATATAAAGTCTGCAATTGTTTTTTTGGTTAATGTGAATAAAAATGTTTACAAGATGGTGTCTGTCTTTTATTTTTATATTTTCAACTTTGTTTTTCATGTTTTTTATTTTAAACTTTATTTGGGACGGTTTCACATTCTTTTTGTTACAAAAAGCCCATGAAGGCTGGTCCAGGTCGAGTTTACAGTGATACAAAAACACGTTCACATGAAAACATCTATGTTTTATTTAAAAAGAGATTAATTTGACCGTAGTTTGGTCGTTTGAAGAGATTTGAAATTCACGTTTATTAGAAGAGTTACGACAGTTACTTATTGCGTCACATCCGCCCTTGAATTATCCCGGAAGTAAACCAAAATACGACATCTGGAGCGATGCTTCGCCTCTCTGCTGAAGCCCCAGCGGTTTGATAAAGCTTGACATCGGCTCCTGCTGAGTTCTTTTCGCTCGGCAGGATGACTTTCTCTTCCTCCTTTGGCTCGCAGGTCGCAGCCATCATGGATGTGTTAGCGAAAGCTGCGGTCGCCGAAATAACGAAGCTGGTGGAGGACGGGACTGTGGTTCTGCGACTGGAGGTGTGTCGCAGGGACAGTGAGATCGAGGAGCTGAGAAGAAGTTTGAAGCTGATGGAGGTTGAACTCTGTAAAGCTCAAGAAGCAGCCACGAGCCGAGCTACAGAGGACACACAGGAGCAAAGAGCATCCAGGAAGCAGGTCCCCCGACACGGTGAGAAACCAGTCGTAGTGGCTCCCACATCTGGGTCTGTAAAGAACCGTCGCACCAAACGTCATTAAAAACCCTGAAATTCAGAGTTTTCTTTCTAAAAAACATGCATACATGCTAGAACATAAATTGAGATCCTTAACGATTCTTATGGTTTCATATTTAATACGGTTTAAAGACAAATCCTTCATTTTAATAAAGTCTAAACTATTAGACTGTAAGTACACATTTCATCACTGAATACTGTTTATATTTTCTGTGTAAATTGCCAAATCCTTGCCTACACATTCAAGAAATTTGACTCTGTTTTTAAAACAATTGTGTTCTTGCTTTGTTTACTTGTATCTGTTGGATCCAGTTCACGTGTACATACAATTGTCTTTCTGTCAGCTGCAGACAAAGAAGAGGACCTGGACCCACAGACTGCTGATTCCCTCTGCGAGCCTCCACGTGGACCGGAGGAGGACTGTGACGCGAGGCGAGCAGTGAAACACGAGCCGGCGGATGAACTTGCCACCCAGGAAACAGCAGACGTTTGCTACGAGGCGGGAGAGCCGGGTGACCCCATCTGGCCTCCGCCTGCTTGCAGCATGTTTGAGAAAAGCTCAGTTGCGATGCAGCACGTGGACCTACAGACCTTCTCCCCTCCCCCTGAGCAATATGCTGCTCATAGAAATACAGAAGATCCCTACAGAAACTCTGTATCAGCTGACGCAGAGGAAACGGCAGACGGTTCCTTGTGTGTGCCGATAAAAGTAGAGGTGGAGGTTCGACCAACGTGCATGGGAAGTGCCGCTTCAGAGTCCGCTCACGATGATCCGTTCACACGTGCTACACACCCTGCAGTCAGTCAGGTCCAGTGCTTGCCGCCTGCTTCACAACAGGACGGGCCGCCGCCAGCCTCTCCGCAGGCGAAGAGGTCCGCAGCAGGTACGCTGCGGTCCAACACAGAAGGCCACATCCTCCGCAGAAACAACCTGAAAGCAAAGAGGCCAATGAACGTCTGGAGACCAAATCAGAAGCTGTTCATCTGCTCGGTCTGCAGCAAGAGCTTCCCCTGCTCGTCTCAGCTGGAGGAGCACAGGGCCGCCCACCCGCCCTCCAAACCCTTCAGGTGCCTCGAATGCGGGAAGTCGTTCACCCAGAAGACTCGGCTGAAGACGCACCAGAGCGTGCACACGGGAGAAAGGCCATTTAGTTGCAAAATCTGCGGCAAGATGTTTTCCAGGCAGGACAACTGCCTGAGACACGAGCGCTTCCACAGCGGGCTGAAGCCGTACGGCTGCGGGCAGTGTGGGAAAAGCTTCACTGTGCTGGGAAACCTCAAAATACATCAGGAGATCCACCTGCAGGGAAGGTAGCGCTCACATCACTGGGACGCTCAGAGACACAAAGCCCTTCATGTACTTGGACAGTTTTTACACATTGAGCACGTGGCACTTCTAGCTGTGATTGGACGCAGGTTTCGTCACATCAACAGGAAAAGAGACTGTTTGAGGAAAATGACTTTTCTTTAATGTCTTGCACAGCAGCGCGACACTTTCATGGAATTCATAGGTTTTCTGTACCTAAACAAGGAGGGGTGACATTGATCAAATCCTTTATTACAATATATTCAAGTTTATATTGTGATATCACTGTATATGTCACGGTGGTTTTCTACATTTTATGTCAAATCTATTGAGATAGTCTGTTTCTGGCTACTCCCGCTGATGAAATACCGGACAAATAAAGAGGTATCGGAGATCGGTGCTCGGTGTCACATGTCGTCACTTCCGGTTTAGGGATCGGCGTCGGGAGACAAAAAGCTGGATCATGCATCCCGAGTTCTTCCACTTTTATCACGATCTTCCTGTACTCTGAGGTTTTTCAGTTCCTTGGGAAGTTTCTGGCTTCAGCTCACTGACTGGTACTTAATGTTGGACCTTCCAGATACAAACTGTGTGTCTATAGTCTATAGTTATGATATGGCGCTATATAAATAAAATTGAATTTAATTGAACTTGGGATGGTAATGTTAGTTATATATGTGTGTGTGTGTGTGTGTGTAAGTCCATATAATTTTTTTATATATAATTTTAAAAACACTATAAAGATGAGTTTATAAGTATATTTACTTTCCAGCTT
>JAVQJD010012438.1:0-10575 GCA_036023655.1 Nannoperca australis
TTGACTCTATTTTCTATTCATTTCACAACGTATGGTGGTGAATAAGTGTGACTTTTCATGGAAAACACAAAATTGTTTGGGTGACCCCAAACTTTTGAACGGTAGTGTATATCTTTACATGTGGTCCTGATACTGTTTGCTTGCATGTCTCACCTTTTCCTAGCTCTTTTTTTCTCTAAGCCTCTCTAAGTCTTTTTTCTCTTATACTCACAGGTTCACCTCCATTCAATTCAACGTCTGTGTGTGATTATGCATATATATATATGTGTGTGTGTGTGTGTGTGTGTGTGCACGCACCACTGAATTCTGTGTCTGACAGGGGCAGGAAAGCGCATCCTGTCCCTCACCTGCAGGCTCCTTATCCGTATGAATATCGGACAGGGTGAGGAGGGGTGAGCACACCAGAGATCACGAGAACTGAGGGGGCCTTATATCCATCTGCAGGGATTCCCCCAGCCGTCTCTTACAATGGGACAGGAAGGAAGGATTGTGCAGGCTGCAGGAGTCGGCCAGGCGGTGACGAGAGACAGGACAGAGTTACATAGGAGACTTGGGTGGAACAGTGAAGGGGGTGTAAGTAGAGAAGAGCAAGAGGAGCACTTCAGTTAATAAAGCCTGCATACTGCAGGTACTGTATCACACACTGCCAACACACACATGCATAGGTGTTTACTTTTTATATTGGTTGTAGCCTCACCTCAAATTAAATAGGCTTCAGATTCAAAACATGAGCTCAGCACCAAACGTGTAAAATATCTTTTCCCACCTTAAAATATTTGTGCAGAAACATAACTAAAAGCAGTTACATTGGAAAAGTTCAGTGGAAAATAATGACGCGGAAGTGGGGAGGTGCATGGAAGTATTTGACTTCATCTCCTGCAACCTTGGATCAGCTTCCAACTTATGCAGGGATATCTTTTTTCCTCTATTCAGCCATTACCAAAACTTAAACAAGTTGCTTCAGTTTCTTCTTTTTATGTGACAAACATAATCATAATTGTAAAAATAAGTAACTTCAAAACTGGAATTGAACTATCCATGTTGTAGTGTTTTAGTGAACATTTACCCAAAGTTTTTGATACTGTTTTGTTTGGTAATATCTTCCCGCGTCTGTTGGAGTGAAACTAGAGAGAAAGAGCTCTGGTGTTGTTTCCAAAATTGAAACCTCAGTAGTCAGCTCCTGTTTTGACCTTGAGCTTTTCTCTGGGATTGTGGGTGGGATTCTTAACTTGATGTCATTATGCACTACAAAGCTTTTACTTTCTTTTCAGAGGCAGTTGGATGCAGAAGCCGAAGTATCTAATATCCATCATGTCTTACTGTAACGTGACTCAACAGTCAACAGCACGGTCTGGCCTTGAGGAGGACAAGCTGCGTGTGCCTCTAAACTGAAGGGGAGTTGAGGAGTGGATGGAAGTCAATTTAATATTATTTATAACCAAAAAGAAAACAACAATTTAACATAATATTTAAATTTACTTCTTGGTTTATAGCAAAGTTCCTGACATGCTTTGCCCAAAAGCAGTGGTTAAGAGCAGAAAGTTCAAGAAATGGCTTTTACTTTCTAACCTCTGGATCTACCCTCCGTGCTTGAAAAGGAAAGGAAAGGAGGAAAGAAAGGAAGGAAGGGGACACTGATAAAGAGTTCTTATCTAAATTGTCTTGGCCCTGACCTTTACATCTCATGACTGTAGATATTAAATCACTTCTGTGTCCTGACCTCTGACCCCTTGCTATCTGACCTGAAGACCTGCCTGGCAGCCTGTATCAACCTCTGGTAAACGGCCCTTTGTTATTTGCCATTAGATTGGACTGCAGGGATTCTGACAGGATTCTTACTCAAAGGAATTTACAGTACAAGACATGTTAACAGTAAAAGTCAACAGTTATGTTTCATTGCCTCCAACGGCAAGTTTGATAATGAAGTGGTGCAAGGGATGACAAAACAATGCATGAACTCTGTGTGTGCATGTGTGTTTGTTTATTTCGCCGTGGAAGACCTTTAAAGGATGGGGGCCATCAAGAGCTTCCCTGCAGCTGGATCCTGTCTTTAGTGCTTCTCCGTCCATGACCTTTGGCACATTTTGTTGTGCCATCAAGTCCTTTCATAATGCATTTATTCAGGATTTGTGTGCAAAACAAGCTTGAATCAAAGAAAAAATCAATCCCCATAAAATTACATTAAATAATACTCAATCAATTTGCTTAATTGCCACAGTAGCATAACTAATTAGATTTGTAATGACATCTGTTAATGAGATGTGATGTTTTGATGTTTTGTGTTTCCTTCTGAAAAGCCTCGACAGCGTCCCTCATCTTTCATTGTGGGACATAATGGGATTTTTAGGGTATTGGCTATCAGAATATGGATTTGTATTAACAGTTGTTAAGGACATACAGTTTTATTCTCAAAGGAATAGATTAACATTGTGACATACGCTTATTTGTTAACTTGAGAAGTTTATAAAAACAGTGTATGAAGTTCAGTTGGCGTAGCTTAGCATAAAGTCTGGAAATGGGGAAACAGCTAACATGGCAAGTGTATCTTTGATCTGATTGTAAACCAAATTTTTTTGAAAGCAATTTGAATACATCATCTTGAGCTTTGGAAAAATATAGCGGGCACCTTCCACTATTTTCTGACAGTTTATAGACAAAACAATGAATTCATTAATGGAGAAAAAGAATTGTCAGATTAATGGATTATGAAAATAAACAATTTGTTTGCAGCTCTAAATACTTCTATTAAGAACATACTATGGGATATTCATTGTATAATTTATATATAATATATTTATATAATTGTTTGTGTTGCATAAATGTATATTAAAATTACAGAAAAGCTATTAAAGATATGTGCCGTGAATACATTTTCTAGGCACTTCTGTGCACTATAACACCTATAGCGCACAGAAGTGCCTAGAAAATGTGAAAATTGTGAGTGCCAAAGTCTGCTTGTTTAAAGACATGAAAAATATATTCAGTCCACACCTTGTTTTTCATCGACTCTGTCCATTAGTATTTTGTGATAAATGGAAGTTTAGATGGCAGTTCTACCAGCCTGGGTCTGACCAATTAATGGACACTGACCATGAGTGCTGGTGACATGCAGACATCTGGCTTCTCCACCAGGACAGCACATAAACTACTGACCAACCTGCACTTGTCTGCCATGAAAGACAGAGATTTACACCACGTTAGTATAACCCTGCTGTGCCTCACACTCTGAGGCCTTGACGAGAGAGAGAGAGAGAGAGACAAAGATGTGCACAAACACACACACAGACGTGGAGGCAGACAACATGACTTACAGCCCAGTTCCTTTCCTTCTCTCCACTGTAAGAAGGCTGTTATTATGAAGACCTTCAATCCTTTTCTTCTTTTTCCCCTCTCTCACGGACTTATTGCAGCCCTGTAACTCACACTGATGTCAAAACAAACACACAGATAAACAGGCAAAAGCAGACGCACACACGATCAACAGAGACATGAGCAACCCCCCACCCACTTCTCTCCTCCCCTCCAAGTCTGGCGTCCCCCACATTGCCACCAATATTTCTCATGAGCTCTCGGCCACCAGCCCTTCATGAATTTTTATTAAGCAAAACTCTAAGCAGATTGATTTCACACCGGCTGCTTTATTGCATTTTTATTTAATTCTTTCTCTCTCTCAGATGCTCACTTGCTCCTCCTTGCACTTACCTCAGTTTCACCACTCCATCCTTTCACCTCGCCTTTCCTTCCTGATGCTTATCTTGCATCCTCTCCTTTCCTGCCTGTTTTATCCACTATCTCTCTTTTTTACACTGTCCTCCCTTCTTTCCCATTCTCTTGCGTCTGCCTTTCATTCTCTCCATTTCCTCAAGCCTCATTTTCCTGCCAGTCCTGATTTATGTTGCTGGATTTGTGGCCCTGAGGAGGGCTGTTGTTGGTGAGCTGATGAGCTTTGTTTTGACTTTGTGTGTGTGTCTCTGCGTTTGCACACTCATTTGTGTGGTCATGTGTGGGTTTGTTAGAATTATGGGCCATGTATTTTAGCTACTGGTTGTAGCTCTCAGTTCATAAAGTTATTTTTCCCAGCTTCTTGTTCTTTCAGTGCGATCTGCCTTCCTGTGTGGTGATGTGTTGTTTAGCATCAGTTTGATTAGCGAGCATTATTACGGGAGCTAAAGCAGATATCATTGACCCATTTATAGATGAGTGCTACAATGTATCGTTGCTTACTACAAAGATACCTTGCACTACCTGAGCAGATACAGGATCTCTGTATGGTGCAAAAAAGACATGTGCTACTGCACATTTAATATTTGTTACGGTAATGATTGATCATGATTCATCTGGAATGTAAAATCAGTGATGTTGCTAGGTATGCGTCCTGCATCTCTGACGCTTTAAAATGTAAAACGATGCAGGAAACTGGCTATCAACGCACCCTGTTTTTCCCCCTTGATAATCGCTATATTGTGAAAAAGAAATCAGTGTTGAAATAAAGTGAAAGAAACCTTGCTGGCAGGGTGCAAAATTAACGTTTTTGTCCACCAGCCAAATTGCTAGTGATTGTTCAAATTTTACCAGCCACTCAATAGAGATTACCATTGTTTTTTTAGCAGGTGTGTGAAGCAAATCACCAGCCATTTGCCCTGCTCGCTGGCACATAAAACAAATCTGCTGGTCATAATTTTTTACCATTTCTCTATCCCATTTTTCCCCCAAAAATTATCAGAATTTATTCAGTGAAAGGGAAATGTTTTAAAATGCCACCAGAGAAAGATCAAACATATTGCTGGCCAATAAACTGCTTCTACCTCCTCTGCCTCTACTTCTAACGAGCCTCACATTAAGTTTTATTTGTTTAATTTTCAGATACATTTTGAACATGGATTATTATAACCATATAACATCAAACACAAGTCTAACCCTTTTTGCACACATTTCTATTTGATACCCTCTCGTATGTCCACCTGTGGGCCTGCAGGGACTCACTAGGCTTCACTGAAAAGCTATCAACATCACTGGTACGTTTTTAATGTGTCAATGTGTGTCAGATAACATAAATGAGATGGACAGCTCGTCTGTGCTTATACTATCTGGTGCTGTGGTGTGTGTGTGTGTGTGTGTGTGTGTGTGTGTGTGTGTACAATAGTAAGCAGTGGTTGTTCCCAATACAGCCAGAAGTGATGAGGCAGAGTGAGGCTCCTGCTGGGTGTAATGAGGCTCCCTGCAGCTCCACACTGCCTCACAAACTCTACCTCTGTCTCTCTGCCCAGCAGGCTTGTGTTTGCACAGCACCATGCCTGGCCACTAAACCACACGTGCACAAACGAACATACACACGTACAATCTCCCCTCACCTCCCTTTTGAATTATGATTGTATATCTTTCTTTTTCTGCTTTTGTCTCACATGCTCTCGTGGCACCATTTTTTTTTTTTGTTCCCCTGTGCCCCGTCTCCTCACTCCTCATCACTCCTACCCTGTGTACTCAGCCCCTCCTCATGCTCATCTCTCCTCTCTCAGCAGGAGTCCTGTGTAATTGGGCTGTTGTCAACAGCACATTAGCCTGGATTAGCAGCGTAGCGACTTCTGGCTGGCGCTGTTGACCGCTCCAGATACAGGCCAAATAAGGTCATAAGCAGCAAAAAAAATGCAGACAGAAGCAGCTTGGCCAAACCCTGCAGTTGTGTGTGTGTGTGTGTGTGTGTGGCAGTGTGAATGACGGCGTCCTCGGCTCAGAATAGATAGGTAGGTAGAAAAACATGTAAAGCATACAATTTATTTTTCTGAGGAGTGAGTATTTTTATCATTACCTGTCAATAGTCTGAATATTCTGTGCCTGTGTTTGGTGCGTGAGTGACACAAGGTGCGATAGTTAAGCTCTCAGACATTCACACATCACACACATCAGGCTGGTAACGGTGCAAAGGTTGATGTATGTACATGTGGCGACCATGTGTTACGTGTAAAGACCCTGTGGAGTGACAGGTTATCTCTCTGCGCAACCTCCCCCCCATCTAGACCTCCACGTGTGTGTTTGGTCTGTCCTGTCACAGCGTTCAGGTGGGGGAGGTGAGCAGGAGCCTGGCTGTTGTCGTTGAGCGTAGTGCTACTGAAGTGTTGAATGTCTAATTGATGAGACGAGACAGCCCTGAGGTGACTGTCTGTCAGGTCGTTCTCTCAATTGGTCTCACTGCGAGGCCTTATCTCTGTTGTGTCTGAGCGTTGTAGCTATCTATTTCTCGTACTCAGACTCACAGCCTTGGACTACAGAGCTGGTGTGGACCAACTGGCCGTGACGTACACGCAGGGAACTCCATGTTTTGGTAATAGGTCCCGAGTTAACGTCTGCTGGCTGTGCAGATGGAAAAATAACATACTTCTTTTTTTCTGTTCTATCGGTGTAAGGAAAAATGTGTGGTCAAGGGCATCGCTTCTAATTTTGTCTGTCTTCCTTTCTCTCCATCTCGCTCTCTCTGTCTCTGTAGGCCTTGTGTAGCTCCAGATGCACCATCCCGTCCTTGTCCACCCACCTTTTGTTTCTAAAACAGAGCCACTTTTATTGCTGCCCTGAGGCAGACAGACCTAAGCCAAGGAAACAGAGAATCCTAGTGTAAGGCAAGGTATGGAAATGAGCCCTCTGTCACAATACTCAACAATATCTCCTGTGCCCCCCCCCTTTATTCTCCTGAAAATAGAGAGAGGGGAGAAGAGAGGAGACGCTGGACGGCATTGTTCTTCCTGCCCAGTTTTGTGAGAAATTAATTAATTATGAATGAGTAAGTGAGTTAAGAAAAGGGGTTTTGGGTTCTATTGGTGTTAACATAATTACAATTCTCTTTTTTTAAATGAAGGGACGGGGGCCATTTCTCTCGCCTCTCAAATGGGTTTTTATCGTCTTCAATTTGGAAAAGAAAAGCTGATAAAAGCCTTTATAATGCTTTAATTTGGCATCGATTTGCATGAATCTCCCTCAGTAATTATCAACTTACCCCTCCCCCCTTGGATGACAGAAACAGTAGATTCTGATAAGAGAGAGAAAGAGAGAGAATGTGTGTGTCTGAATGTGTAAGGGTGGGGGGTATCTTCTACTCTCCATCTCCCATTTTTCTATTTCCATATCTCATCCCTCTGTCTTTCATTGGGAGAGGCGTGGAGCGAGTGATGGCAGTGGCAGGGGAGAGGGAACAGAAAAATCCTAAATCAAAGCACTCAATTATAGGGCTGCAGTAATTATGGGAGCCCTTGAATTGAAGTGCTCTCGGAGGAGAGATGGATAGATATATGGATGATGCATGAGGGGCGGGACAGATAGGTAAATAAATGAATATGCCACACATAAATACAATGTAGCCTGTGGGCCTGGGATGACATAAATACACGTATTAATCGATAGGTCACAAACCATCCCAATGCAATTAAAAGGGTATTGAGTGGAGTGGACCACACTTGGGCTTGGGAGTGGGCTTTGGCAGGCTGTAGTGGGTCAGGGCCCTGACCTGTAGGAGGGTTAATGCCCCCCTGGCCCTCACTAGCCTCTGGCCTGTGTATGGTAAAATGCTGAGGGTCAGTCCATAAAGGGACTCCAGTCTCTGTGGGGCCCTTTACTGGTCAATAAGACTGAATGAGTTCTATCAACTGCCTCTGTGAAACAACTCCACTGCTGATAATACTCCTAACAATAATAATAAAATAAACTTTTCTGTAGGTGTTTATCTTTGCTAGTGTGGATAGTTTTATTCAAAAGATAACTGCTGCTTTCAGGTCCCTCCGCTCTCTGGCCATTTACACTTAAATTAAACACATGGTTATTTGTGGTTGTCTCTTATTCCTTTGAAACGTGCCTATCACAAGAGTCCTATGTCTCTCTAAATAACAGTAAGTGGATGCACTTGGGTGTTTGGCCATGCGTGCGTACACATGCAAGTTTTGATATCTAAATGCATATGTGCATGTGCCAGCTTGCGACTGACTGGCTCCAGATCCATCCTCATACTAGCACATGCAGGAAGTTTGTCCTGGGCCCCTCTTCTGTGCCAGAGCTCATTTGGTTCGATATGAAATTTATCACAGATGTTCCTCTTCCCTAACCAAGCCTGGCTGCCAGAGACTACAAACATAAGACTCGTCTCTGCACACAGATAAAAACCAAAAGGCAGAAACTAACAGATTGCAGTCGTCTGTTTGCAAAGATAACAGAACATTAGCAAGACATTTAGATTAAAATCAGAGTACTATAAATGTAGTAAATGCACTGAAAGTTAAAAAAAGTAGATGGAACACTTTAACAATGTAGTGTTAATATTAATTGACATATCTGACATATTACATGATGACATGTATTGAGAGGTGTTTCATATTCCACGTGTATGTGTGAGATTGTCAGTGCTTTTGGGCATCCATGAATGCTTGTCCTTGCATGTCCATCTCATCATTTGTGTATACGGTGTGTGTGTGTGTGTAAGTCGGTGCTAAATGGATAAATGGATGGGACACTGCTGTACCTACAGCACAGTATTTGGGCCTGTGTTTGTGATTAATGTGCTCTTGTCTCGGCTGACAGTGTCAGAGGGAGTGATGCGCTGGGATGAGCGCCACAGCAGCCCACTGATTTACTGGCTTCCATTTCCACTGGTGTAAAGTCAATCTCTGTGGAAGGTCAGCGGCCCCCGCGTGCACATTAGCGTCTTTTAATCCCCATCTGTCAGCGCAGGCCAGCACCACGCAGGAGGATCCTGGAGGTGGCTTTCTGGAGAGTGAGGACATGTGGGTACACAGTTCCTCCTAATGTGATCCCCTTACCCTCATTACATCCTCAGGTCCAACTACATGTACAACAGTCAAGGATCATAACACACACACAGACCATATCCACTTCTCAAAGCACTGGTCCAGTCAAGTGGAACAATCAGCTCATATTATTAACTAATGCATTTATTACTATTTACACAGTGAATATTCTCACAAATTGAGCTTTTACTAATGTTTTCGGGGAAGTTCTGTGCCTTTATTACAGAAAATAAGGGAGAGAGAGATGCATCAAAGGTCCCCGACCTGACTTGAACTCGGATGTTGCGGTTCATGGTCACGATTTTAAACCATAAGCCTCGGGGGCGACACCACAAATTGCACATTAAAGCTGACACCAGTAAAATTATGCATATTTCTCCTGCTGCTGCTGTAAGAAGTGGCTAAAAGGATCTTCCAAACATAGCAAAGATGGTGGATTCTTGTGGAAGTCATCTTTATTTGGATGAGCCTCTACACAATTGTGGAGTGTGATACTGCTGGGCTTATTCTTGATTTGGATGCATGGAAATGTAAACTTGGTGTGAAATGCGTTGCTTTCATTTAACTTGCATTGTTTTTAATGGACACGTGGATTTTCAACCAGGACATCCTACTAACCCTAACTGAACATTTCTTAATATCCACCACACATGGATATATTACCAATGCCAATTCAAATTATTTTCTTTTGAAGAATTTTGAGCTTTCGAAATGACAGACTCCTCAAATATGCCAACTAATACACTACACTATATTGTTTACTTTACTTACCTGCTTTATATCTCATAAGCATATTGTTCAGTTCAAACACAGATTACACAATGAATAGTTCCCCAAGAGCTATCAAAGTAATCCAATGAAAATAATGATACACTACAATCTCATGTCTTGTTTGTCAATACAAACTTGTGTCCTTATTATCCTGCTGGTCTAATTGTGGTCTTATTTTACAGACAATCTCTGGTTGAAGAATTAGTATTTGAGGCCATACTTACCTTTTAAACCTAATCAGTGGGTCTGATAATGCTACTTACCTTGATGTTGAATGTTTAGAAAGAGCAAGAAGAAAGAATTTGTTTCAGATCCAACCCCATTTCAAAGGGATAATAAAATCTTGGTGAGACAATAAAGCCCTGGGCACACCTATATACCGTATGTAGATTGATTGATTCAAGTTTTTAAAGCATAAAGCAGAACCAACTGTAAGCACTGAGATATAATCATCTTATAAAGTTGTTCTGGTGAAAAGGTTAGAAAATAGTTCCCCTGTTTACACATCCAGCAGTCATGGAGCAACATTAGCAATCTTTTGGAGTCGTGTGTCTGTCCACCTAAAGAATGTGACTCCAATTTTCACTCTCTTTTCAGTTCTCTTTCTGTTTTTGGTCTCTGCTAACTCCTTAGGCAAATATCTGGTTCTGCTAAATGCTCCACTACGTTCACCAGCTAGATGCTATTTTGTCTGCCTGCAGTTTGATGCTGGGTATGGAGCTAACAGTGGTTTTGACAGAGCTTTTCAGTCATATTTTTTGTTCATATAAAATATATTGCTCAGTGGAGCTTTAGAAATGACTTCCAGTTTTTTTGTGTTTTTCTTTAGTCAGTGTCTTTGCAAGTCTTCACGTTACAGACGTATGGCTACAGTAAGCTGGAAACATCTAGTTTCCCCCCCTCCCCCCCTTTTCTTTCAACCCAACCGGTCGAGGCAGATGACCGCCCACCTAGAGCCTGGTTCTGCTCGAGGTTTCTACCTGTTAAAGGGAGTTTTTCCTTGCCGTTGTCGCCTAGTGCT
>JAVQJD010012439.1:0-32400 GCA_036023655.1 Nannoperca australis
GAGAGAGAGAGAGAGGGAGAAATCAAGTTCTCCACTTTCATGAGGAGAAGGAGAAGAAGAATGAAGTTATGAGAATCAAAAAGGGATGGGAAAGAGGGGGAGGAGGGGGGGGAATGGGGAAGAAGATCAGAGGAGGATGATCAGTGTGGCTGAGACGATGGGGAAAGCTCTGCAGTGCGTGTGTGTCTGCCTTTTCATTTGTGCATATGTATACATACAGGAGGTATTTAGTGTGTTCCTAAGACGGCAGTTTCTTCTTCTACATGGAAGAGTGATGCTCCTTCCATTCGCCCTGCAGGGCACATATCCACCTAACCCCTCCCTAGAGCAATTTAAGAGCAATTTAGAAACGCTTTCACACTTTAATGCCCTTAACACTACTGAGCATACACAGGCGCACGCACGCACACACACACACACACACACAAACTGCAGGGATCATAAAAGCACAGGTCAGCAAGATGTGATGTTACTAGTCATACAGCATCTACTATTAGATTAATATTTAACATTATTACTCAACTAGAGACAGAGAGAGAGAGAGAGTTTGTTTTTACACCATCCCACGCTGGGTAAAATATGTTTTCCATAAGCCTGTTCCTGCAAAGTTTGAGCCCTGCTCAGCTGGGTTTTAACATTAACACCCTGTAAGACCTCATTCAGCTCAAGCAATGCAATCTCACTTAACACAACATTTGGAGATGTTATTTTACTGGGGTTGCTCTGGAAGCTACCAACTGTTCTGGGAGTGTTTAGATTGTTTTTCAGCAGGGATTGTAGGCTTTAAAAATGTGTAACTGTGAGCTTTTGCACAAAGACGTGCAAAAACATTTGCTTGTCAATGCATTTAGTAATTACTACATTACAAGTCCTGCGGGTAAGACCAGTGCAGCAGATGGTGAAAATCAAAATAAATGACCAGACAGGAGAGCTTGATTTCCCAAAGTGCTTATGTACTTACATAAGTATGTAGTATGTAAGTACAACAGGGCTGTCAACAGGACACATCACCAATTTTCCAAAATGTAAACGTTTTGTTCACACATTCTGTACCTGCTGCTGGACTCTATGGTAAAATAGCTTTTGAAAATAAAAATCTATCTGTATTGTGGCACAATAGAGGGAGAGAGAGAATGTCCTTCTAACTGGACATCGCTGATTCCAGCACTGTGACATCCACTTTGTTAAAGAGAGAAGAGGGCTTCAACTGGTTCCTGAGGACAGCATGGAAAGATGTAGATGGAAGTGAATGATTCAACCTTGCTCTAGTCCCAAGTCAGTGTAAAGCAGAGAGAGTAAGTGAATGGAGAAGGAGCGGCAGCAATTTCCGCTCCTATCCCGAAGCATTCTGTAATCACTCTGCTCCCAGGTGCTGCAGGATTTCTATCTGCTGTTCTCCACTCTGGGGGTTTTTATCTGCCCATACACAGAAAAAAAAACCTGTTCGCTCTGTAGCAGGGCTTGAAACAGGCTCAGTTTGTCTTATCACTGTAACGGTAACAAAGTGTGAACGCTGCCCTACAGTTGCACTATGGGACTGCTGGAATGTGTTCTTTGCATTCAGATGCAATATGAAGTGAAATTTAGAGGTGGCTTGAATATATACAAAGTCAAGTGGAAATGTAGTTTCACCTAAGGCAGCAAAGACACACGCGCTCGAGTTGGAAATGTTTCAACTTGTGTGAAAAATGTGCTGTTATCCCAAGTTGCATACCTCCACTACCTTAATGTACTGAGACAGGAGCAAAAAGAAGGAAGCCAGGAGGAAAATAAGTGAATCAATTTGAGTTCCTGGTGAGTCTGATCCGTCACACACACGCAGACACACTCCATAAGCATGGAGGAGGACATGTTAGCTAGAGAACACATCCGTGCACTGTTAGCGGCTGTGGATGTGTTTAAGACAAGGACTGCAAATGCAAACCAAGGGTCCAATTTACACAAATAAAGCGAGACAAAAGCTCATGTTGGTATTTAACTAAATGCCTCAGACTCTATGCTCCAAGCAAAATCATGCGGCTCCACTCTCCACTCAGCATCGCTCGCATACCCTGATCTCAGGGCTTGAGCCAAAAGTCCTTATTCAAGTGCAACGCCTGAACACAGAAATGCAAGTCGAGTCCATGTCATTAGTGTCTTAACGTCTTAATTCAAGCCTTAACTATAAATACTGAAATCCAAGTAACGTCAGAACAAAAGTGTCCAGTTCCAATTTAATATCTAAAGGCCACTTCAGACCAAAGATTGGCAATGAGACAAAACCGTTTTAGAAGATTGCAGGGAAAAGATGCAGCGGTGTGAACTGGCCCGTCTCAGCTGGACTCTCCGGCTGATGGTGTCGCCTGCAACTCAGCTTGTGAAGTCGCCAGAGACTGGTTTTAGAACACAAGGCACGTCAACTGTTTCAACAGCCAATAAGCTTGTAGGGAAGTCCGCTGGTCATTTCGACTTGCATGTTTGTTTGTTTTTCGCAGTTCCATCAATACTAGAACTCACTATCCTCGTTCATATTTTAAGACGCTACAAATTTGATCTAGCTATATAATAGGCCTGAAAAGACAGCAGATAAGAATGAAAGTATAAAGAGGTGTTGCTACGGAAACAATACTCTGTCTTGTTTTGTCGCATCGGTGTAAACTGGCAGGTTTCAGAACGTTGCAGACCAGTGCATTGCAAGTTCCAGCTCGTCTCACCGCGACTCTTTGGTTTAAACTGGGCTCAAAGCGAATGAAATTATCATGATGAGTAGAAATGCATGACAAAAACTGGGCTGTTGCTGCAGCTGTGACATGCTTACTGTTGTGAATTTTCTTTACCATCAAAAAACACAACATGGTGCATCGCTATGCCAATAAACTAAAGGTCACATTGATAGCAAGAAGCATTTATAGGGCATGCTTACTTTCAGCATGTCCAATCGAGTTTCAGCCCCACAGGTAGCATCTCTGTCAAGTCACTACAACCATAGTCAGTTCTCTTTATGAATCGGGCGAAGTCTCAAATGAATCAGATTGTTGAGTCAAATACAAGAGTTTTCTCTCTGTCACTAGCCACGGTTGAAGTGCCCTTGAGCAAGGGGTTTGGCCTTCAGCTGCTGCAGTGGAGCAGCCCAGTGGACAACGGGAGCCTGTGGCCACACTCACAGTTCTTAGCTGTGAATGTGAACCAGAGTGTTGCCGTAATAAAAGCAAGTGCGCTCAGTTGACTTCCCCTGGTTGAATAAAGGTTGATACCCCATAAACGCTGATGACTGATACAAACACTCACAGAGATTATATAGCGCTTGTGGCCGACACAGTATGCCTTAAGGAATCTGAGAGGCCAACTGGAAAGTGGAGATACTATTATAATGGGAATAAATCAAGCTACACTCTGGGGCTTGAAAATGAAACCTGACGTGGGTCAAAAATCTTCAGGGATGTAAATAAAGCAGGACCAGGAATTAGATATTAGAACTTGGATATTACATGACACTGCTACACCGCAGTAAAAATGCTCCTCTTCTTACTTAAGAAAAAAAAATCTACAGACGACTAACGTGCTTCAAGAAAGAGGAAGATGGAGAGAAAAATATTTATAGAGAGCAAAGAAAAGTGGCAGAAAGAGAGATTAATGCAGACAGTAGACAGCATGAGAGTGAGAGAAAGAGACAGGGATTATGGGTACTTTTCTTTTGCAGCCTCATCACAAACAAATAAGCCGATCGTCAAGCCAGGCAATTAATATTCAAGGAATTAGTTTTCTTGAAGAAAAAAAAAAGAGGAGGGGAGAGACTTAGATTCTTTTCCCCCTTTTGCCGCATGAGGATCCATTTTGTGAGCTTAGGCTATAAACAGCTTGAAATCACTTTGACAGCCTGCTCTATCTCATGGAGTACACACACGCACACACACACAAATACATAGACACACACATACCATGGCGGATTTTAATTTCAACCTGTGAAATTGTAATTGCCTGTTCTGTAAGAAGCAAAGGATTGTGGGAAATCTGAGTGCAAATTCTTGCGTATATATATATATATATTTTTTTACCTTTACCTTTCTTATCCATTTGTTGATTCAAATTTTTTTTTTTACTTGTTTTCCATTCATACCTTTCTCCTTCTTTTCTGCTCCACTCTGTCGCTCTCAGCCTCTCCTGTGCTCAGATGTGTTTGTCTCACAGTGATGAGGCGAGCTGGCAGAGCTGACATTGAATTAACTGGAGCTGTCAAGATAGAAGAAGGGCGGCCCGAAAAGAGGAAGAGAAAAAGAAAGAGCAGGGGCGAGAGGAAGAAAGAAAAGAGGTAATGAACAAGGAAGAGAGCGAGAGAGAGAGTGATAAAAGCAAAACAACAAAAAAAACATACCATGGGGTGAAAAAGCCCATGACACAAAAATGTGATGAAAATGTCTGAAGGGCATTTGGATGCTATTATTATTTATCTTCTTTTGTTCAATTTTTATTTCTGACTCCTCTCGCTGCAGGGCTGCCCTGTGAATGACTTCCCAACTCGGTACGTGTGATTGTTGTTTTGCCTGCGACGCAAACTGTCAGAAAAAAAGAAACAAGAAACAAAATTCTCAGAAACAAAGCAAAAACTATCTTCTAAAGCAGACGGTAATACAGGCATGAAAGGCTTGCATGTGTGTAATTAGTTATGATATTAAGTCATTTCTAACCTGTCACAGCTCTACTCTCACTCAGACACACTATGAGGTGAAGAGGTGCCTATTATATAACAGCTCCCTCTTATCATGGCTTTACAGTAAGAGTACTTTAGGTATATAAATACGTGTGTGTGAACTCTGTGTTGTAAGGGTAGCCTGCTGGCTGGCTCTCCACAGGGGAAAAGGGAGGCAGGTACCCGTATTCTGAGAATATGTCCACATTAAGCCAGTAAAATGTTTAATATTTCATTTTTTGCTCTCAGTTTCAGCTCTCCGTCCAGACTAAAACAGCGTTTTTCTCTTCCCAAAAGGGCCGTGAATGTGTGCAAATTCCGCGTGCCTGGTGTGTCCGTGTGTGCAGTGTTAACAGAGCTAACCTAAGCCAGTCCACTGAGGGTCGGGGGCTGCCAGCAAAGTATAGAGGACAACCTTTAGTCACCTCTAACTTTCCATGTGGTCATTCATTTTAAATGCTAATACAGCCAAATACACAGCAGAGCGGTTGCCATTAAGCTGGATTTGTGTTGGCTTTGTCAGACGACTTTGCTAATTATGAAATAATGATTTTAGCAGCTTTGGAATGACTGCTGGTTAGCATGTAGTGTTTATGGGCCGCAAACAAATTACTATTTAAATGAATAATAACATTTCATTTGTAAATGAGAACAACTATGTTGGGAGTTTGGAAACACGGCACTGGTGACCACAGAGAGCAGGAGGACACCGGCTGTCACTTAATGAGTAGCCAAGTTGAGTGTAGCCAAGGCTAGGGAGGGGAGTTAAGAAGACAACTTTCTGTCGTCTCTAACTTTATGTGAAACCAAGCATTTTAAACATCTATATCTATACAAAGCTGAATGTTTTGACGTTGCGGCCAGAGTAATAATGATTTGGTCAGCTGGGCTGTCTGCCCCTCTCCTTGCCAGATGTTGGTTGTAATGCAGTTTGTTGTTGTTTGCCGAGTGAAAAGAGGAAATGACACTAAATGAGGAATGAAGAGATCAAAGGGAGAAATGAGAGAGAAAGAAGGAAGATGGAAAAGGGAGCAATGTAAAAAAAAAAGAAAAAAAAGAAGGAAGAGAAAGATGTACTAGCAGACGAAGAGAAGGAAATAAAGAAATGACAGCCTGCTCTGAGTGCGCATGATGTTCAGCGGGGCAGTCGTGTTTCACACAGAGCTGCAGAGCTATAAATTGGTCAGGTTGATGAGAAACAGTGAGGGAATGTTTAGTCCATCTGATCTGTCAGAAAAACGTTTGCTCTGCAGTGGCCTGATGGAAATAGCAGCCCTGACTGGGTTCATTCCAGCAAAAGCAAACACACTGGTATCAAATATATGTTAAAATGTTGCTTGCTGAATAGTATTTTTTCGATACGCACAAAAATACTTATTTTTTTAAAACTGCTTCAGAATTGTTTCATTCTAATTTTTCAATGTAATGTTAATTTCAGTGGTCAGACTGGGCCAGGGGTCTTGATGTCTCCAATACTTTGCTCTGATACTTCATAAAAAGATGATTACGCTAGTGGAAAATAATAGCCTGGAAAAGAGCTCTCATTGTGGGCTGGCAGCGTCACATATGGATTTTGCTTAATCTTAAGCAGAGTAGGCTGCACAACCAGTGACTGGCAGTTCTCACTTTCACTTATATACATAAACATGCACCTTTCCTCACACCTGACTGAACAAACACACCACAGTGTCCGAGGTCTTTCCTGGTCACTTTCAAACTGGAAAAGGCCTGGTTAGTGTTACGGTCATGTCAAGTCTCCTCTCTAACTAACAACTAAAATACGTTTTTGAAAAAATCTAAAGCAAAACATAAGTAACGCACTTGTAAAATAATGACAGAGCATTTTTGGTCATTGCTTAAAATGTTCAAGAGAGCAGGCGAGTCCCTCATCAACACGTATTAGTCGAGCATGTGAGCTTGCAAGATCCAGCTTGTCTCTAGACCCTTTTCACAGTAGACATTTCAACTTGTCAAAGCAGGAAAAGCACAGGTAATAACATTAATGATGGCTGCCTTCAAATTTAGGAGAGCGAGTTCTAGGGGTCTGCTATTGTGTATGCTCACTCAATGACATGGATGGAGCCATTGTTAATGTTATTACTTACACCTGTGCTTTTCTTGCTTTGACAAGTCAAAATGTGTGCAGTGAAAAGGAGCTATAGTGCTCTCAGAAGCACAATCCTATGTACACGCCGTTCCTATAGTTTGTACAGTTCAGGATTTAAAGTGGGTCTACAGAAGGAAAAATGGTGGCTCGTGTCATGGTCGCTCAGTGCATTGTGCAGTTGCTTCCCAGCAAGAAGGTTGTGGGTTCGATTCCAGGCCTTTCTGTGTGGAGTTTGCATGTTCTCCCCATGCTCACTAGGGGGTCCTCCATATGATACATCTATAACCCCCATACAAAAAACATGCAGAATGCTCATTTGAATGCCCTGTCCTTGACCAAGGAAGGATTGCATGGATGGGTTAAATGCAGAGGATAAATTCAGCGTGGGACACAGCTGCATGTGTGTGATCTGCATGTGTTGGGTGTTGCATGTCTGCAATAAAGTGGGTTCTTCTTCTTCTTCTTCTATATGTTGGGTAGAAGTTCGTGTTCAAAGTTCACATCAAATTAGTTTTATTGTAACATTTTTATATGATGCTTTGGCAGTCAAATCTGAGTCATTATGTAAGTTATCAATACCTGACTCATCTAACCCTGAAAAAGCCCTTTTAGTCCGTAATGTTCGACTGAGATGTGGTTCAAACCAGTGTGACATGCTCACTCACACAATTAGTGCTGGATGTCATTTGTCTTGGCAGGAAACCTCCAGATGTACCCGGTCCTTGTGACTCTTGTTCTCTTTCTTGCATGTACTTTTATGGCTCTTTTATGGTTCTTTCTCACTTAGAAATTCCTGCCCCCCTCACATACACGTCTTGCTCTTCCTTCCCTATTGCTCATTTTTAATTAGCAGCAATAGATTAGTTCCACCATCATTTACAGGATCTGCTTACCCTGAGTGTGTGTGTGTTTGTGTTTGTGTGTGTCTGTCTTTATAAGTCCATCAAACATCAGATGACAGCCTCCTTCTGAAGTCCAAACATGACTTTCTATTGATTTTTTACGTCCATTTTAAAGATTTTATGACATCATCATATCAGTATATCGGAGGGGGGTGCAATCGACCATCAGGCAACAGAGTTTATAAATTGTGCCTATAATTACAAGCAGGCTGTGTCAAAGTATTAGGACACATGTTTAAATGTAGAGAGAGAAATATACTTATAATAAGTTTTTAAATAGATGTGAGGTTTATTGCTATGATTGTTTTAAGGTGAGTTTTATGATTATGGTTTATGGTTTTAAGACTAAGAGTCTACAGCCATGCTAGCAGCTCTGTGCAATGGTGCTTTGTACCAAATGCTAACATCAGCATGCTAACAAACACAATGGCATTGCTAATATGCTAATGTTTAGTGGGTATAATGTTTACCATGGTCACTATCTTAGTTTACTGTGTTAACATGCTAACTTTCGCTAATTAGCACTAAACACAAAGTACAACTGAGGCTGATGGGAATGTCATTAAATATTTGGTCATTGACCAAAGTATTATCACAACGCTGACGTGATGATGGCACCTGATAGTCAGTTTATTACTAAAATGAAGACAAATAATCCCAAAGGGGGCATGATTGCATATACCAAATTTAATTGCAATCCACCCAGTAGTCTACAAAAATCAACTTTATGGAGGATCTACAAGAAACATCAGTGGATCACCAAAGCCATCCGAATACATCATCTGGGAACCATGAATGTTTCAAAAAATGTTGCCAATCCATTCAACAGATGTTATAATAACATAACACTGGTTTAAATGGTTTACCTACTGGATGCGCACCAGATTCATTAGGATACAACTTATGGGCACATGGGGCATCTGTATCATATTTCAGACAGGTTCCTCTCAACCTTATGAGAGGAAAAGTCAGGAAATCACTGCAGGTTTAATACTACTGGAATCATCTTCTGGGGACCATGGATGTCTACAAATTTTCATGGTAATCCATCCCACAGTTGCTGAGATATTTCAGTCTGTCCCAAAGTGGTGAACAAACTGACCGTCTGACATTGACATTCTGATGTTGTGGTAGTGGCCCACATGCATATTGTTTTTACTATATCAGCACATAGTACTCATACATAGTCCGATTCAGTTTGAGTTTTGTAGGTAACAAATTCCCCCCAAAAAACAAATGAGGATTTAGTCAAGGGGACCTTACAATTCCCGTTGAATGCTCTTTGTGTTACTGAGCCCGAAGCTCTGAGTGGAACCACGAGGTTACAGAGCACCTCAGGAGCATTTATAAATACGTGGATGATTAGCAAATGTAATGATCAAAACATATTCAATTTCCTGAGAACACGGCAATGATGCGATCTTATTGGTTTATTGTCCAAAATGTTTATTGCTCAATTGTATATCATCATAAGAGGCTTAGTTATTGTAGACACTGCTTGGGACCAAGAAGTTACACAATAACTTAAATGTGAAAAGATCAGAGTGCATGGAACTATTTACAGCATGGAATGGTAGACAGTCCCTTATAAGTCTAAGTGTGTTTTACCTTTTACTTTTGAAATCTGTAGATTGAACTCATTAACTTCTATTGAGGGCCGAGCCCAGGACGAAAAGTAAGACATGATTTTTCAAACCATTCTGCTACAGACCGTAAATGATATGACAGCCGTGTGGAAACTGACAGAGTAGTTTTACCAGAATCATATATAACTATCATCTGCATACATCTGAAAACCTGCTCCAAGACATGCTTGTGGTAAGTCATTTATATATAAACTAAAAAGACATGGACCAAGAACAGCATTACTCAGTAATACTCACCTGCCATACATCTGAGAAAGTTGCAATTGAACGTTACCAATGTATTTGTGTAAATGAGCATTGTTTCACTTGTGGACAACGACACAGGGACACTTCACAATGGCAACTAACCAGCCCCCAGGAGTCTCATGCAATGTACACTTATATCCGTAACAACATCATTAAAAGTTTCATAGCTGCCATCTGATATACACTAATCAACGCTAGCAAGAAAACAGCCATGAGACCTCAAGGTGACTTTTTTTCAATTCTTGTTTAAATAAATACATTTCACATGATTTAAAATATTGAGATAGAACTGCCCAGGTGGTTCATTAAGCTAAAACCTGCTAAATGTCTTTCATTGCAGTAATGACCAAAGTTTCCTCTCACAGTTACTTTTTTCTTTTTTACCCTTGTTAGGACTTGTATGCCTGACAATATCTATATCTGCTGTCTGAGTGAACTACTCTCTGAAAAAGAAGAAGGAACTTAGAACAGTTCAAGAGTTTCATGAAAAGCTCTCTATTAAGTGTCCATGAATCCCATTCCTCCATTCAAGAAAGGAGTATTTATTTCATTAAAGTGCTTTTTGGTGGTATTTTGGAAGAAAGATCATTGATGCACAAGATTTTCTGGAGGATTTGTTAACATGCGCGCCATTTGTTTTCTTTTCAGGCATGGGAATTTATTGATTTAATTCACTGTTATGCAGACAACACACAACAGAGACAAATAGTGTGTCAAGAGACATTAAAGCAAGCATTTTTCCAAAGCTAAACAGTAATGTCTTTAAAACTGTCTTCAAATTAATAACACGTTTTAACACCAAGTAATACGGCAGTGCCTCATGTCTCTGTGTGATTATTAAAGTGCTTTCAAGAACAATGCTGCTGTAGAGCTAAAATATTGACTTTGGTCCCCCGTCCCACTGGTGGATACAAACACCCTTAACCGCTCAAAGTCAAAGATGTATAAGCTCATCAAACACACACACACATACACACGAAACACAAAACCACAAACACACACACACGAAAACACAACTGGCAAACCACCAAGACACTCAATAGAGCCAATCTCTCCCTCACACGGCAGGCAGTGAATTCCCAGTTTGCTTTGCAGCGACAACGGGGTGTGTGTGCGTTTGTGTGTGTATAGATAAAACACAGCAATCACTGAATGCAGGCACAAGGGCCACCAAACTAAATGCTTGGACGAAGCTGGCATGAAGCCTCATGTACACACACACGACACACACACACACACATATTAGGAATGGATATGCTTGCCAAGTCATTTCCCCCTCTGTTCCAGAAGGCACTGAAGTGCTTACACACAGTGAACAGACCGCAGCCTATAGAAATGGAAAGGCAGAGAAAAAAAGAGGGAAAAGTGGGAGGTGGAGACCGAAAGCAACAAAGCATGTTGGTCACCAAAATTGCAAAAATTAATTGGTCACACCCATGTGGGCTTGCATTTGCATCCATCAGTTGTACTTGAACCTAGTTGCAGGAAATTGGAAGCTTTTGTTTTTTCACAAATTGTAGGTTCAAATCGCACACTTCAGTGCAAATACTTCAATTTATCATCCCAATCTATCCTTCTGCTTTCTTTATTTACAGCAGAAATATACTGTTTGTTCACTGAGAGTTACATTTATCACAAGTTTGATTAAAATGGGAGGCGGTTCCACTGCCACAGTAAAAATGTTCTCATGATTTAACAAACCTTAATTTACAAGGTGCACAAAATTGAGCTAAACATGACAAAAAGCAGATCGTTTTCTGATAAGAGACGTATACACCAGTTTGGTTTGTCAGTATAACGACCAAATATAAGATGGAGCACGGCATATACAAACTGTACTGTATACAGATAAAATGAACTGTGACCATGTTCAATATCTTGTAATGTCACGGTCAAGGGCAAGCGGCAGTTGTTAATGGAAGATGAGGAAAAGAAGGAATTTCTGTCCTCGTTTCTCTGTGTCTTCAAATCCAAGCAGGGTCACGGTGGCAGCTGCTAATTAGGGGAGTGACACACACACACACACACACACACACACACACACACACAGTTTCAGCCAGGCCTTAGTTGTAAGGTAGTGTAAGTCACTGTTGTCTGCGCTCAAGCTCAGTAGAACTCCTCCCCTCAAGAGCCCCCCCCACACAGCATAGTATTGTCATATTTTCCGTCAGTTGCTGTCACTGACTGCATCTTATGTCAATTAATGTCAGTGCTAAAATAAATGCAATGTGAACGCTTTAGTCCTGTAAATATTTTAATGGCACCTTCAATATTGTCTCTCACTAGAAGCTGCTGCCGCTTTAACCTACACGTAGATAAAAGTTGGTTAAGATTTTTTTTATTTTTATGGAACCGTTTTGAAGCATGACAGCACGGTAAATTGACTGAGCTAAATTGAGCTTAACCTGACAAACATCAACACTGTAATCATGTCAGATTTTTCCTCTCAATACTTTACTGATTGCTTGTCAGAAATAAAAGCTTTACAGCCAGATAAACCTCAAGAAGAGAGGTACCAGCCGAGCCTGGATAAAAACCTGCTATCTACATTACAATTATTTCATTATTTCTGTCTATCTTTCTTTTTGCTTCCACACGTGGAAAATACTGAAACTAAGCCATTCACTGTAAACAATCCCAAATATATTTTGTTTCATGGCTTCATCCTTCCGCTAACTTGCACGCACACATTGTATTGAAGGATGACGTCACCCCCCCGTAACAGGCACACATTTCATTGTCGGAGAGAACAATTTGGACTGTATGGGGATAGCTTTTAGCAGCACACTTTATAACTACTTTTTAAAATGCATGATATAACTTTATTTGTCCTATAAACCATATTCTAATACTAATAATAATTGACTAGCAAGCACATGTTGTCTAACCCCAAAACAGACTGACCTTTTCCTCAATGGTGGTTTATACATTTTTAAGTATAAAAGTCTTATATAAGTTAAGACCTTTGTTTGATTCACCACTGACATCAGAAAAGATCAGACCACAACCTATAAATGTCAAAATAAAATCCTGGTTTATCTTGAGGTACTCGCAGTATTGTGATATCTCAGCCTCTTAAAAAATACGTAGTCTCAAACATAAACACTCTTCTTTGAGTAATAACAACATGGCCCGCGTTCATAGGCAAGCAAAACAATGTGGAATTTAAAACACTTAAATGAATTAAATTAAATGAAATGATACAAGTGCATTAATGTTCTCCTCCCTTCCATTGCCTTGTGTCCAAAGTTCTGCCGTTTCATATCAAAAGGACGTGACTGTGTAGATGACAAATTGACAACAGCTGCAACTAAGACCAGAATTCAAAAAGTCTTGCTTTTATTAGAAAGAACTGAAGTGAATGATGCGAAGTGAATAATAGTCTCCTTCCAATGGTTCCCCCCTTAATATTTCATAGTAAGTGATGATCTCCCAAACATAAAGGATGTCGTTGCATCCATATTTCATTGGAGAACAATGCAGTCGAACTGACATACACCGTGAGGAAATGTGCTTACAAAGCATCAAAAGAACTGTCACACAGTATGGATGGCTGCAGAATAATATAGGGCACTGCTGGATGGATGTAACAAGCTTCATAGCTACACACATCATGTGATCACATAATACAAAGCTAGTGTGTGTGTGTGTGTGTGTGTGTGTGTGTCTATGTATGAGACACAAAACATATGATCGGGTAATATAAAGCTTTGGTGCCTGTGTTTGTGTGCTGTTTGCTTGACGTGCATCATTTGCCCATATTCTACAAAATTGCTGTGTGTGTGTGTGACATGCACCAGCAAGAAAAAGCAAGGGTACATACATGTATCAGTGTCTCAACAGAATGTGTGACATGCATCATATATTCAAATAATACAAAGCTAATGTGTAGGCTACAAACACTGGTATATCCAATAACAGGGCTTTCTGAATGACAGAGTGATGAGTCCTGTCATTCGTGAACCCCCCCCACACACACACACACAGATGCACGCATGCTGGCTTTCTGCTAAATTAAGCATTGGAGGAAACTACAGACAGTACATCAGACAGAATAGGCACGCACACCCCTTCTGACACAGAAACAGGCTCACAAACAAGCTGAAAGAGACACCTGACTAGACACATGTACACACACAAAGATAAAAATGCAGACATACTGACAGAGACGTGTGCAATGCGACTCATAAATTGGGACATGCTTTATTAACTGTCGGAAATTTCAGAGCACATGTTGGGACGCTAGCACCTCAAAACAAAAACACATTAGACAGAAACAGGCCGACTTTATGCAAGACAACAACTGAGCAGTACAGAGTGCTGTAAAGGAACCTGGGACTTTCCCATATTCATTCTATAGAACTTATTTAAGAGTAAAAACATCATCTGTTCTATGAATCAATCAATCAACACTTAAGTCATTTCACTTATGACAAATTGAATTTGTCCTTTATTAAACTGTTGTGGATGGTTGGGACAATGCTAATCAAGAAAAATAAAACCATAAACAGTCTGTCTCAATAATGACCCACACTACATTCAGCACAAGTAGTCCACCTATCAACAGAGTAGTTGTATTGCAGGGTCATTTCACCTGAATTACAGAAAAAAAAAAAACATTTCCCACGTAACTCTCATGATGTATAACAGTTTCATTATATTTGCCCTCGTTGTGAGATATCTGGCGCTTAGATATCTGCTGCCACCCCAACACAAAGTATCTGAATTTAGTTTGTGGTGTGTATTATCCCGAGTAAAAAGGATAAACTGTTAGTTTTTTCCACCTACAGCATCCATCCAGAAATCTCACAGGTGGATATCAGACGGCACTACGGGTACGTGAGGAAATATGAAACAACCCTTTAAGTTCGCACCAGAACTGGTCGCAAATACAAATAAAACAAATCACATTGGGTCTGTTGTGTTCTGTAGCGCAAAATGAGTCAATAATGACCACCAATCAGCAGTCAGCATTGTCCACCTGGCCTCCTGCCAATTACGTACCATTTAACTTTAATGTATGAGGCAAAAACCATAAAATGAAACAAGCAAAACCTAAGGGTTTTTATCACACACACACACACACACACACACACAGACACACACACACACACACACACAGACACACACACACACACACACACACACACAGCGTTGAGGCTCCTATGATGTCATTGTCCTCTCCCTGCAGTTGCTCCGTCAGTAGAGTTTCTCTACAATGAAGGCCAAGATGGCTGCTGCCAGAGCGAGTCCGATAGCCAGCTTCTTCAGTACTTCCCTGTCCAGACTGTACGAGCCCATCAACAGAACAGACGAAGACGGCATAGAAGCAGGATCTTGGACGCCATTGGCCATCTGAGGAAACACAAAAAGACACATCGGACTGAAATCAAAAGAGGTGTAAAACTTTTAATGAGTCCTTTATTTATGATCATACAACCACTGTATTAGCAATACAGGGCGCTACTTTACAGTCCTCTGCAGAGAACTAAAGATATTAAACTAAAGCTACAGATATTGAGTTTGCACTGCATGGCTGATGTTTACTGATACAGGAGTCTCAGACTACTCTCACTGCTCATTAGGAAAAACAATAAGTTGAGGAATAAATATTTATTAAGCACTTTTCAAATTATGTGCACTTACTGTGGATCATGACTGAAAATCTTTAGGTTAAAAATTTAACA
This sequence comes from Nannoperca australis, assembly GCA_036023655.1. Classification (NCBI taxonomy): domain Eukaryota; kingdom Metazoa; phylum Chordata; class Actinopteri; order Centrarchiformes; family Percichthyidae; genus Nannoperca; species Nannoperca australis. Next base: position 15,255 of record JAVQJD010012439.1, read on the forward strand.
TGTAATGAAGGCCGCCATATTCACCAGGTGGCGTACGACGAGGTAGAAGAGGAACTGTGCACTCACTGAATGCACCTATCACAAGAAGTCAACTGGGGACCAAATAGTGTACAATTGTAATATCTCCCTATATTATGTGAACATCCATCCAATGCGTGCAAACACACGCACGCGCACACACACACACACACACACACACATGCACACACACAATCAGGCTGTGATTTTTATTATAAACGTCGGGCCACGTTCTGCCGATGGGGGCTGCATATAGCACATACACATATGACAAGCAGACATCCTCCCCCTCTCCCCACACATTCCTTCAGAAAGTAATTTACACAGAGATCTTCCACTGCATTCATACATATCAAACAGACACTACCACACAGACACACTAACACACACACGTACACTTGTGCATACAACACAGATGCGGACATGCATCTGTATGACAGAGAAACTGCGAGAAAGACGAAGCGAGTGTTGTTTTCCTAGTGATCTCTCCTGGTAGACCACAGAGTAGAATGAGCAGGGAGAGACTCCTGCAGACCCAAAAGTGTTCAATGAAGACAGATTGCACTTGTGCAAGCTGGGCTGTACGTGAGTGTGAGTGTGTCTGTGTGTGTGCCGGCCAAGTTGATCCACGTCCATGCTCCTTAGGCTCAAGACCCTATCTCTGCCCCCCTCAGCTGCGGAATGCTGCAATGATTGCTGGGTAATTACCCTGACGCTTTATTCCTCTGCTCCCAGCACCATTAGTATTAATTATTTTCTTTTTCTCCTTTGTAGAGAGAGGGAATGGGAGCCCTTTGATGTGAAAGAAAGAAAGAAAGAAAGAAAGAAAAGAGGGAAGAAGGAAAGAAAGAAAGAAAGAAATCATATCTGGCCACCCGGTGGGGACCACAGCAGCCATGTGTCAACCTGTTGCCTCTGACCCGTGCCCACTTTACAGTGATCTGGTCAGACAGGTCAAATACACCATACATTCATACGGCTCAGTCATACGGCTGAGAGACTGAGGGTCAAACTTTGACCCACTTTCATGTGAGAGGGTGCCTGTCTCAGATCTTGGAGTATGAAACAATAACACTTGACTGCCAACAGGTTAGGTCGAAACAGGTCAGCCTGAGTTATGGCTCGTGTCATCATCAGGATACAGTCAGGTTTAAGTTCTTCATCCAGTCGAAGAGTCAAACACGGACGATTTCTTGAACTGATGTACACGTGTTGTGGTCACAAAGAAGACGGATTTGAATAGCTGGAGCCTGACATATGGCCCAACACTGGGTTTGTCTTGACTGATATGTAGCCTGGCTCCAATCAGCCAGCCTCAGGCTCTCACCATTAACCTCGGCTGATTGCTGATAGGAGCAGAGGGGGATACAGGGGGGCCTATCACAGGCTGTTTACCGGAACCTCCCCAGCTCCAACAGGCTTATCTGTAGCCATGTCTCTGCACTGTGATTGGTCAGATGGAATCCATTAGGATAAAAGGCATTGGTGGCCTCATCACAGATCTATCAAGATCACACACACACACACACACGCAGGAACGTACACATACAGAAAAGAGTTATCTATAAAGATCTCTGAGAAATACAGCTGTTACACTCATGCAATCACTCACCTGCAATACTTACATTGTACCCTACAGTGGTTCCACATTTGACTGTCAGTCATTCACTGTTTATTAACATCCCCATAAAGCTTCACATATCACAGCACTCAACATTCAGGAGGCCAATGCCAATGCAATTAGCAAATTTTGTGATGAATAATCTATTATGACCTGCCCTAATACACATACTGTATATACCGTTTGACCAGGGCAATGCATATAGGTGGCCCACATTCAGACACATAGGCACTGATTCAATTCTGCAATGAAGTCAGGCGACAGCTTCATGCAATAAACATTATAGATGCAAAGTCTTTAGAGTCAGTAATGATTTTCAAGTCTACGCTATTTTATAACATTATTTTGGGGTTAAACTACAATTAGTAATATCATTTGTGTGTGCCAATAACATATACGTGAGTTTTCCAAATAGTTTGAGGAATATAAACTTTTTTTTCATTCAACAAAATGCTCCACACTCTTCAATGCATCACTATTCAGTGCTGTCTTAACTGAAGAAGCAGTACAGTAACTTTGCCTTGATAAAACACAGTCTGAAATGAATAAAATAAAAATGAATGAATAAAAATGAAATAAACAAGAATAAGAATCGAACCAAGCATTTAAAGCCAACTTGAGGCACTTGACAGCTTTCGATAATCCGTGCTGTGGTCACATTTCAGTCAGTAATCAAAAAGTATTTAGATTTGATACCCAGCCCATGTAATGTTGGGTCATTGGACATAATGACCTTTTTAGGTGACAACACTTACTCTATGAATGTTTTAGGAAAAAGTTTAAATTTGGAGAAAGAGTTCATTGTCTGTCAGACACATCTGGACACAAAAGCAGTAATCAGTGCTCATATTTGTTTATACACAGTAAATATGCATGCACACACACACACACACACACACACACACACACGCACGCACAATAAACACTGTGCCAATGCTGGACTAATATTTTCCTTTCTATCATCAGGCGGCACTTCCCCTCGCTATCCATATGCATCAAACTCAAAACTGCCAGTGTTGTTTTGGGGCAGTGTGTAAAACATGTGGGAGGAGGGAGAGAAAGCAGCACTGAAGGGTTTTGGGGAAAACATGATTAGCATAAGCCTGAATTGGTACAGTAGTTAGCTCAAATGAATACGACGTTAACAGAAGACAGTCATTAGACAGCATGCACCTGTTGATTTAACATGGGACGTGAACATGGAGTGTATTTCGACAAAAATTAAAGCTCAGAAAATTAGGAAAAATGGACAAGGGAGCAAGTGCTCAACAGAGGGGGAGATCAAAGTAGGGGAGAGAAAACAGAGGAAATGTAGGCCAGGAAAGATCTCTATTTATCTCTATATCGTCCTCTCGTTCCACTTTTCTTCACAATCAAAGGCCCCGCCATGCCGATGACACCAGGCCAGAGCAAGTGTTGAAAGATTCTGGCAGAGGGTGCACTCAAACAGAGCTGGGTTCCCCTGAGAAGGTCTAGGGGAGACCTGCTAGACACTATCATAACTAACAGAGACTCTTGTGTACAGGGCATCCTTCTGTATATTCACACACACACACACACACACACAAACGCGCAATGCAGCCCAAGCAGACGTAATCGAATCTCCCAGTCTGTGGTTGCTATAGGGAGGGAATGTGATAGGGGATACTATACTTCCATGCACACAACCGGCCTTTTTAAGAGCATGAATATGGATTGAGACAACCACAATGTTTGAACATGAATAACACACGTATGCCAAAACCACACCACAACCAGCTATGCGTATGTACCTCCCACCCCGAACCCAAAAAAAAAAAAAGGAACTAAAATTGAAAAAATAAATAAATAAATGCATCATTATGCATTGGTCATGGTCTCGTAGACCAAGGGCTCGAACAGAGCTGCCACTGTTCTATGTTGTGATACGTAAGACCCATACAAACCTTGCAAATGCATTTTATTTTTTCATTTAAAGACCAGTTCCTTATTATTTTTTTGTTTCAGCCTCTAACTATTAGGATCAATGTAGGGCTCAAACTAGAGCAATGACATCATGGTACCATGCTATAAGTTATGGTGACTTGGAGAGTGGTAGGAGAGGCCCTTGAAGAAAGATAGAAATCCTCATATTCTCCCGAAACAAAAGAATAGGGCACCAATGAGTGATACATGCTGCAGTTTAAGGTCGTCTCTGCAGTGGTTCTCTGTTACAATTTCAAACGTGTTTAGCACTTGTCAATCTGTGTCTCATCCGGCCACCAGCATGGGAGTCATTTCTCCACTTTGAAAAGTATCACTTGCGGTATGGAAGAGTGAATGCTGCACCAAAGAAGTTCCACAATTCAAACACAGATGAGGGCAACAGACCCTTACACTTCAAAGTCAGAGAAGTCTAACAGATATAAGTGTGGTCTTACTGAAGTATTCTCATTGGTATGAACATGAATTTGTCTCTTGGCGCTTAAAATATTTTGTCGAAACTGTTAAGTCTTTTAAAAGTGAGTAAAGCTAAAGTAGTCAAGCTTGGTAATCACTATGGATAAATAAAAATGAACAAATAAAAAGTCAGTACAATCCAAGAAAAAACTAAATTGTTCAAAACATCCAAAACAACACAGTACCAGGGAAGAAAGTTATGATTTACTAGTTAAAGAATACAAAACTGTAACATTAAAAGGTTCATGAAATACAGGTTGATACACCAAACAGACTCCCTGTTGTTATTTACATTACTTTTGTTTTTCAACTTCTTCCATTCCATTTTATATTACACCCACATAAATATCCTACAGACTGCTTTGGCTTTTACTTCTCCAGATGTCCATTCCTTGTGACTGGGAAGAGTAAGTTTGCATGCACACACACATGCACACAAACAAAGGCGGGAACCCATTATGACCCACACGTCGACCTGTCATCAGCCTGCGTCATCATCACCAACACTCGGGGTGGTGGGGAACTGGATGTGTTTGTAATGAAGATAAAGAGCTTGTCGTGATAACAAGGATGCATCATGTTAACCCTCAAAGCTGTCCAGGAGGAAGACACATCTGTCTGTGTTTGTGTGTGTGTCTGGTACAGATATTGACTCGTTTCATCAATGGGGGAACATATACAAGAGATTAATAGTCCTATGAACTGTGTTTGGTTGACTCATTCAGAGCTGACAATTTTATGAAGAGGAGGCCACTCAATTGACTTTTCAATGACCTAAGCTAAACTTCATCCCATTGTGTCATGAAAGCAACGACAGTCCTTGCTCACAACAAAAGTTGCACAACATATTCACAGATCTTTCATAAGCTTCTCTGCTGACCCACATACAGCTGATCCTCAACCTAACTTTTCTTTTCTATATCCATAATTTCATATCAAAAAGGTCCTCCTTTATTGAGGAAAAAGTACCCTTGATATTTAGATACAGGAAGTGTCAGGGAAAGCTTTATCCTGTCCTTGGAAGACTTCAAACACACAGGGCGGTGTATGTCTTTTACGATTGGAATACAATGACTTATACAGTATGAAACTGGGCAGGAAGTTATGCTTCCAAGTCACACTCCCCTCCTGTCTTTCCATTTGTACACACACAACACACAACTTTGTAAGTTATAGCGTCCCAGAATTGAGACATACTTTGTGAAAGAAAAGCCTGTGTGGCTCCCTAAATCATAGCGCAGGTGTTACAGTATTTTATATCAATTTAAGTTTTGAATTCCGTTTCAACAAGGTCACCTAAACAGCCTTTTTCTGTTTAGAAATATTACAATAGAATGATTAGTCATAATATGCTACAGGGTAGGTTCACCCAAATTACAAAAACATATTTTCTCACATCCTCCAGTGGTATCAAGGCATACAAATAGTTTAGTATTATTGGTAGCAGTATTATGAAGTTTTCTTGCACCACCCAAATATAGCATTAAAAAAATACATTTAAAATATCTACAGCCACATCTTCCTCCAGAAACTATGTCCCGCTTACTCTGGGTAATCCACAGGACTCACTGTGAACAGTTTTGATTGGAACTACTATCTACTGAAGAAAGATCACCTTTAAAAACAGCTTGACAGTGTGTTGACAAATTGATTTGTTCCTGGTAAATCCAAATCCAAATTTTGGGACTAAAGCTCAAAATGAGGTGAACAACACTACAGTTATTTGCTGACTTTTTATGGTCATTTTTTGGCAGTTTGCCTTGATAGTATAGAGACAGCTAGGAAACAAGGGGGGGAGAGAGATAAGCTGATAAAGTGAGGATGTCAGGATGGGTGAGTGGGTCAAACATCTGACTTATCCAAAACACAGCTCTTCATGTCCTGTGTGAAACTTAGCTTATTATTTTAACCCAAACCCAATCGTTTTGCAAATCTAACCAACTGCGACCATTTCTTAACGTTAACCACAGTTTGGTTAGCTTTAAGCACCAAAACTACTTAAGGTAGGTTTAGGACAAGATCTTGGCTTGGGTTAAAATAATAAGTGAATAGTATTACAAAGTAAAAATCCCATTAACCCACTCATCTATCCTGACCTCCTCACTATATGGACTTTGTTGCTCTTTACGCCCCACCACACCTGACTTCCCATAAGCATCCATTGATGCAAACTTCTCCCAGTCATCACCTCTAAATTTTGAGCCATTCTGTATCTGTATCTCTCCACTTTCATTTTGCATATAGGTACAGCCCTCCACAACATTATTATGTTAACATGCTAATGTTAGCATTAAGCTAAAGTACAGCTGAAACTGACACAGCTGAAAATTATTTGATTTGATGATTTTTTATTTATTGAAAAAAAGAGACCTGATGTTTGCTTCCAGGAGAGTTAAAGTTAGTTTGTTAAAACACTAATCCAGTAGCTAATGCAGGTTATCAGTGAGATGGTAAAGTTAAATAAAAATACTGTACTAGAATAGGCTATAGTTTATTGATTGCACTCACTTAGATCACTTTCATACCTGTAGATTGGTTTAATTGGTCAGGAAGAACAGAAAAAGTGATACATTGTTGCCTTTAAGGTCTGGTCCGGTTCATGTTCCCACTGATTTATTACAAACAGACCAAGAGGTGTAAACATGAAGCCATGTTGACTGTTATCCTACATCATCAGCGCTATATGGACCATTGTGAGGAAATCTTGCTTCACTACATCTTATATGTTCATTCAACACTAAGAAATATCTGATTATGGGCATTATTAGTCAAGACCAACTGCAACTGTACATCATATGATGGACAAATAGATACAGGACAAACGGCAACAGTAGATAGTTACTGCGCGGCTGCTGCTTTTCACTAATGTCTTCTCGAGAGCTGCTTGTAGATCACAAGCAAAAAAAGCTTGTTTTTTTTGCATTTTTACCGCATTGTGATATTTCATGGTATAGAGCTAGAGAAGAAATATGGGAAGAGAGAGGGGGGTATGACATGCAACAAAAGTCTCTGGCTGGAATTGAACTGTGAACATCATTACACTGCAAATGGTTGCATCATGTTACAGCTCTGTTGCACTTTCAACATCCACTGGAAACATTTTAGAAGCAGAGTATCTGTTCTTCAGCCACATTTACAATATAGATGTGCATATGCTTTACAATGATTACCACATGATTTCACATAATTATATAAATTGCTGACATAGAACAGTGGATAGATTTTGCTTTTACACCACAAACGAACCATTTTTGGTGTATGTAGACCTGCTGAAAAGGATGGCCTTTGTCCGTTTGTTTGTTCCACACCAGAGATTGATTGACAACTTTCCCACCAGCCTAAACAAACCGAACCAAAGAAGCAAATACATATAATGTTCGAAGTAAACCAAACAGGTTACGTTAACCATGTGTTTATCAGTAGTTATCAAGTTAATGTTGTATTTGTGTGCTTCTAGATGAATCTCCATGTAACTTCTGTTGTTCAGCAACAACAGTTAACACAGGGTGGAGAATTGAACTGTCTGGAACAAAATGCCCAGCCGTTTCAGAGAGACAAGATCCCTCAGAGTGATGCAGAGCCAGTTTTTGTATCCCATCCGGAGCTGCAGAGATGAGAAGATTCTGTTGTGTGAAACAGCAGGATGTTTTCATCTCACCCTGGAGAAAGACTGGAGGGGCAGATGGAGGCAGAAGCCAAAAAAGTCTCTATTGAGGAAACATGTAAGAGACTTTTGTGTGAAGAGGCACACGTAAACAAGATGAAAGAGGAGCTGGAGAAGGAAAGGCAAACAATGACCAGTGAGTGAGAGGCCTTTCAAAGAGTGTGCTCAAATGACTGAGATCAGAAATACCTTCCAGTTGGAGAATGAAATCATGCAAAATGAAAGAAAAACCTTAAAGAAAGAATTCAAGGCACAACAAAGGAGAAGGAAGACCTTTAACAAACAAAACATTCTATGTATGAGGAAACGAAGGCCTTTAAGAGAAACTTTGAACAAAGGACTAAGGGCCCACAATGTAAAAAAGAAGGCCTTTGATGCTGAAAGTGATGCTACGATTAATGACAGGGAGTGTTTCAAGATAAAAAAGGAAGAGATGGCAATGATGAGGAAGGCCTACATTCAAGAAAAGACAGGCATCTAGAGGATGAGGGATGCTTTCCAGTTGGAGAAGGAGAACATAGAGAAATAAAGAAAAGCCTTCAACTAAATACTAAGAAGGAAAAAAGCCTTTGATGCTGAAAAAGACGCTATGTGTGAGAAGACGAAGGCATTTGAGATGGAAAAGATGAAGAAAGCCAGAAGATGAGAGAGGATTTGAGCAAAGAGGCAGACATGATGATGCAGAAGAAAAATGCATCACTGAAAGAACAAATAAAAAAGGGACCAATCAAAAAGGCCATTACAACTAGTGCTGTCAACATGTCAGAACTATTCATCTTCCAGCTTAATTTCCATTCGGGCCTGCAGGGATGAACACGGCAACTGCAGCTGCGGCAAGAAACGTAAACACAGAAGACGTACAAAGAAGCCTCTCCTCAATGAGCCTTCACAAGCATGAACTAAATACACATATAAATGTACATGCCATCATTGCAAGTTGACATTTATCAAAACTGTGTGTATATGCCATAAATAAAATTCGGTTCTGTTCTCCACTTATTTAAGTCTAACACAATATTTTGAGTTTTTTAATAAATAGTTTTCAGGAAATAACTGCTATTCGCTATTCTTAAATATATGTATATATATTTTACTGTTATTTAGGACAGCACAAAACTATTAGATGAGACCAAATGACTTAAATCAACAAAATGATCTGTCAATAATTAGAATATCAGTAAGTACAGATCTGCCTCAATGTACTGTGATATGTACTTCCATTTTACATCTAGAAAAATTTAGCTCACTTACTTGTTGGTCAACAGAGTAATGCTGTCAGCACACATTTTACATAGTATAGTGCAGATACGCAGTATAGTGCAACTTCATTCATTTTTGCAACTTTGGCGAAATGAAAATGGCTCAAACAGTGATTTTTTTTTCTTGTCTGTCAATTAATATTTATCACAAAACAACAGTTACATTGGGTTGAAGTGGAAGTACAGGATTTTGTCAGTGAAGTCCACTTCTCCAAGCATTTAAAAATGTCACGAGTTATCTGAGCTCTGCCTCAACACGTTTGATTTGCTGGATGCAGGATCAGTGTCATTAGTTAGGAAATACATCCTTGACATTTAGATTTGTTTCTGGGGTGGACTTCATACTGCCTGCAAAGACTTCAAACACACACAGAGCTTGTCTGTGTATTTTATAATAAGCCAGCAGTAACTTAGAAAGTATGAAGCCCAGAAAGGAAACTAGCTTTGACTCCTAGCTCCACTCCTGCCTTTCCCTTGGGGCACAGCACTGTAAGTTATAGCCCCCAGTGACTGTTGGGAAATGGGAAGTTTGGAAAACCAATCAGATAGTGGTAAGTGTATACAGTGTGGCTAAAGGAGTGAAACACCTGCCGGTTCACACTGTAAAATTCTTGGCCTACTTCATTCAACAATCACTTTGTCCACTTATTCTGCGTTAACATGTGTAGGAAACACATGTTGTAATATCAAATATAATTTTTATGTTTTTGCCCATTTACGACAAGTCATGTACAATTTATATTGCTGCCAAAGTGTGCTGTTTCACTGCTGGATTAAAACAATTAATTGTGGTATGATGAATGAGGAAGACTCACTTGGGAGCAAAAACATGTTTAAGAAGAAGTAAATGTTCTCTTTAGAGAGTTAAAGAGGAGAAAAGGAGGAACATGCAGCGGTAGAGAGGAAGAGGGAGGCTTTCTGCAGAGACAGATGAAAAAAACATTAGTGAAGGAGCAAAAACTGGCCAGTGAGAAACCAGCCATCAACGCAGTGACAGGCAGCACAAACTAAATATTTGCCAAGTCATCATCCAACCTTATCTCACACATCTGCACACAGAAATGTAATCAGAAATCCCTTAATGACAAAACAAAAATAGTGACTAAAACTCCAAAAGGAACTGGCAACCTACAGCAAACCTTTCTTTGGCCATGAAATAAAGTTTAAATCCATCGTAAATGAAATGTCAAGAAGCAGAGGAGCCCCATTTATCTGCTACAAACAAGCTTATTCGAAGTGCCTCGAATAAAGAGCTATAGGTGGGAGTACCATGCAGGGTGCATATAAAGGTCATCTTTAAACTTCTCATACAGAAATACATGGAGGTCAAACAAACATAATAATGAACTTGAACATATTCATGCACTCATATATACACACACAGATTAATGGCACTGCATGTGAACTTTGGAGCCCTTATTCATTAAACTCAGCAAGGGGGAGGGTAGGAGGAGAGAGAGGGAGATCTAATTTGAGGACTTGAGAAGAAACAAGGAAGTTGAGAGGGGACCTTTTTGTGTGTGTAATTGGTCTATGGAGGAATTGCCAACATGCACACCACAGGTGGCCACAGGCCCTGGCTAAATAGCTAACCTTATAAAAGTCATTAAGGCCTCTGAGACATACCATGCAAGTGTGTGTGTGTATGAGCAGGTGTATATGCGTGTGTGTGTGAGTGTGTGTGTGTGTGTGTGTGTGTGTGTGTGTGTGTGTGTGTGTAAAAGAATGTGTGTGCTGCCTCTGGGACTAAGAACTAAAATGCTGTTTTCGCTGTATAGTACACATTTCTCTGTGAAGGTATCTGTGTTCACAATATGTAAGCGATCGACTGTGAGTGGCAGATCTCTCTAGGCACACATTCAATGACTTATACAACAAACACTCTCACTGTCTACTCACAGTGCCAGCAACATGATCATGTGGCCAGAGCCATAACTGAAGATTAATTTCCAATATGGCTGGTCAACCAGTGACAGTTACCTAATGTGGTAACAAACCTGTCACTGATAAAATATCTACACTTTCCCTATAAAAGTGATTTACTTCAGTGAACAATATTTTCTTCTGGCAAATGTAGAATGGAAAAGAAATAGATTACATAATACGTTCAAGCAACATTAATAGATTTTTTGGCCATTTGAAGGTTGAAAAAACAACATTGATATGTTATCACCTTATAAAGTTGATAAGGTGCACATGTTAGTAAAAATAGGTGTATTTACACATCCAGCAGATTGGGAGCAACATGATAATTTATCTGGAGTGGTGTAGTCTGGTGTCCTTTATTTTAGCTCTACTTCTGGTCTCCACCGGCTCCTGATGGAAAAGTTTGGCTTTTTTACTATGTTCACCAGCTAGTTTCTAACTTTGTTTGTTTGCCAGTTGGTGGCAAAGGAACTGATGAGAGTTAACCAAAACACTAATGTTGCAGGACATTAAACCAAAAACATCTATCTGACAGTAAAATGATCTGTAGAGTAGAGAGAGGCGGGTGATAATTCTTTGTGGATGTGTCACTACAAGCAACCACTTTCACATACATACACATTTTGTACACATTTTGTTTAATATTATAAAAGTATTGATAAAATGTTTTGCTTCATGAACCAGTGAAAGAGCTGGCCACACTACAAGGTGTGGACTATTTCTTACCTTCTTCTGCAGGACAATAACCTTCCTCTCCTTGACATCCAGCATGTCCTTCATGTCTCTAATTTCTCCTGTTAGTGTGCTCTTTTCATCAGTCAGGTCCTGCAGCTGCTTGGTCTTCTTGGTCAGTAACTGCTCCTTCTCCTCCAGACGTACCCGCAGAGCATCTACCTAAAAAGGACCAAGACAAGAAGTTAAGTGCAGAAAAGTAGATAAGTCAGACCAAAACATGAAGAGACAGAGCAAAAGGGAGTTAGACCGACATATAGTCAGACAATGATCACAGGGGCTATACAACATAAACGCTTATACTGACAGACAGAAAGAGTGAGGAGGGGAAATAAGAGTCAGAGTGGGTGATATAACACAATATTCATACAGTCTAGCCAGACAGATAAACAGGCAAGCATATAGGCTGAAGGTATCTGTAATAGACTGTAGACAATAGAGCTGTAACAATTAGTCGATTAGACGATCGACAAAAAAAGAAATGACAACTATCTTGAGTAAAATTATTATGTTATTTTTCAAGCAAAAATCCCCTAAATTTGATTGTTCTCAAATGTGAACACTTTTCTTGGTCTTATATGGTCATAAATGTAATATTTCTGGGTTTTGGCTATCAGTCGGACAAACCAAGACATTTCATGAGGCCATCACATATTGTGATGATTTCTATGTTTTATTTACCAATCAATTAACTGATTAATTGAGAAAACAATCTGCAGATTAATCAACAACAAAATGAATCGTTAGATGCAGCATTAGTAGTCAGACAAGAAAGAACCAGACTAGATTGACAAACAGGCGAAGAGACAGAAAAACATAAACCTTTATAAACATACAAAGAAATACACAAAAAGGATTACGAAAGCTCACACCACAGTTTGTTTCCCCAGTTCTCAGTCAGGTGACCCATATGTTTTTATTCAGTACATGTCTCAACACATTTACTTGTTGACATTTTGGAAGGGGTAAAAGTTGAGCTTTAACCTACTGTCCATAATATGAATCAATGTGGACGGACCCTGTAAAAGTGTGTGTGAGAGAGAAGGAGCCTGGAGCCTGTCCCATCATTTGTTATTGAGAGTGCTGTATGATTGGGCGAGCGCTGCCATAGATCAGACTGCTCACACACTTCACACTCATACATTAAAATCCTCCGTATCTGGCTGTGCGCAATGAGATGAGTGATTTCTGAGCTCACTCCAGAACGTCTTAGTGGACATATATCAGTGTTCTGCTGCACCACCTACAGTGACACACACACGCATTCACACGTGCATACATACACAATCTCAGCAGGCTGTTATGAAAGGACTATGTGCTCCTCTGTTGCTCTTCAACACCTGATTACATTTCCAGCACTCTGTGTGTGCCATGGCGCAATGAGTGAACCCATCTGAACTTAATTTCAATGTGTGTTTTATACAAATTCAAAAGGCACACACACATACTGTAGATAAAGGAAAGTAGTAAGAGAGGGCTTTTTAACAGTCGTTTTAACAAGCATTACTTGCACACAGAGGGGACGGTGTGAAAACACTTAAAGCACAGGCTTTGTTGTGCTCTCCAGCTCATCTCTGAACTATTTCACAGGGCACTTGAGGAGATTCAGAAAGGGAGGGATAAGTAGTGGTGGAAAGTAACTCAGTGCATTTTACTCAAGTACTGTACCTAAGTACAATTCTGAGATTGAGTTTTATGCTACTTCATATTTCTACTCCACTACACTTCAGAGGAAAATAACTACAGTACATTTATTTGACAGTTATAGTTACTATGCATATTGAGAGTTTAAAAACCTATAATAGGCATATAAAATATGATGCACTGTCATACCATAATGTAAGCATAAATAACAGTATACAAAATAGTTAAAAATAGTGAACCTGTATGGTTCTGTCCAAAATTCAAAAATACCTCGTCCAGTACCTCTAAAGTTAACAAATTAACATTTTTTCAATTAAAATGTTCTATTTATGATATACTTCATATGTTTGTACATGTGCCTCTGCAATGCAAGGCTCTTATGGATGGATTGAAGTATGTTTACATTGTGATACTGCTACTTTTACTTATGTAAATGATCTGAATACTTCTTCCACCCCTTGTTCAGAGAATTTAATTAATTAACGAGTAACAAACCACGTTAGAAAAGCAACAACACGGCACTAATATCTACATAAATGGAAAATAACACAACAGATACATTGAGAACACGATTGCGAGGTACAGTTGTGTTGGGCCACAGCTAGTTTCTACCTGCCTGTATGTGTGTGTGTATGCACACCTGTAAAATGAGAGTGCAACATGAAGGCCGCAGACACACAGAGGGCTTCTCTCAAGCAGTAGCATTAGAAGCAGGCCAGGACCCCCAGGTGTAAGATGCTGAAGTATTTATCTCATATTGCTCCTCTGGCAGACAACCAGAGTCTAATACTGAGCCTTGCTCTGTCCTCCCCACTCCACACTGGCATACACACACACACACACACACACACACACACACACACACACACACACACACTAGTGACACCACTAATCCTTTTTACGTACAGTATGTTCACGCACGTCATCCTCTACTGATGCCCATGTGCTGCTACATGAGTGTGCGTGCGTGCATGTGCATGTGTGTGTTTGCTGCTGTGGGTATGAGACAGAATAAGGGGGGAAGGAGAGACCCCCTCGCCCCAACCCCACCTGGCAAGGAGCAATTTAGCAAGAATGTAGCAGAGAGGCCTAACAGGAAATCCCTGCTGTCTCACCTGCACTGGCCCGCTAAGCTGTGATAGTACTGTACAGACGCCCTGCTAATACCCTCTTAAAGCACTCACCGCTGCCAGGCAGGCACAGTGTGCTAAAAACAAAGAGAGTGAAATGGACAGATGAGGAAGGGATGAAAGGATGGAGAGCAGTAAGGCGAAAGCAAGGAGAGAGATACATGAGAGAAGGTGAATAGAGATGATGGGAAATCTATCATTTGGCTTGAGCACATTAACACCACAGACATGCTGCTCCTCCACTGGCTAAAACTACTACTCCATCGGCAGGTCTGTTACAGGAAATACTGTATGGCTTTATCAGCTGGCACACATGCTGAGATGACAGGCAGCTAACACGTCAAGTTAATTAACCTCTCTTTTCTCCTTCAATTTCCTCTCCAATTTTCTTTTCCCTCTAGTCCTGTTCTTCTCAACGTCTTCTTCCAGCAACACCTCTCTCTCTCACCCTGCCACCACTACCTCTCTTTCAACACTCCATACCTCTAGCCATGCTCCAAACTCTCCAGGAGTTTTCCTATTGCCATTTAAAAGTGCGGGTCCTGTGGCGAGACAAAGTGATGTGTCTGTGTGAGAAATCCCTCAAGTCCTCAAGCTAGGTTGTCTTCAAGACATTTCCCAGCTATGACTTTGTAGGTTTGTGCATTTCTGTGTGGATTCATGTTTTCATGTGAGAGCAATAACACGCAAAGCAGAACTCCTACGGTCTTCAGGACAACTGCGGTACTCATTCTACCTACGCCATTGGACACTTGGGACTACATTCTGTTTTGTTATCTCAGCATTTTTTTGTTAAATCTATGAGAGAAAGAAAAAGAAAGTCAAAGGTGACGGAAAGAAGTAGAGGAGTCCACTGCTGTCCACTCTGGTCCAATTCAAATCCAAAGGGAACACTGGAGATTACATTGAGGCATTCCTCAGAATAGATGAATTAAAAACACATCTATATCACCCAATCTTCCCCCAAAACCCCACTTAAGCTTTCCAGCCCCTCACTCAGCACCACATCATTTAAAAAATGACCTTGATATGTTTTCAAGATTCTGTGGTTGCAAAACTATTAACTCTTTGGAATTTCTTAAAACAAATACAGTCACAAACTAATAACAATTTTAATGTGTGCAAGCACATGGAACCATGCACACACATGCATAAACACATTCTTCTTGACTTCCTCTATCATGCTTGCAATGACAGCCAAATGTGTATTCTGGACACTGGTTAGCAAAGTAAAACAGAGGCTTAAAAAAAACAGCTTCTCTGTTTGTCCTCACCTTCCTTTTTCCTGCCTCACATTTCATCATAAAAGTTTTTCTGGCAGGCGATTCTGCAAAGGTATCGGGCCCAGCTTCGGCTCTGGGCCGCAATAAACAACACTGGGACTATATGAGTAGACCACAGTCAAAACGGCAGAACCAGAGACGATGGCGAGACCACAGCAAAGGCCTGGGGACACACCAATACTTGCATACTCGCACACTAACAGTTGCACTCTCACTCACCCACTTGGGTGTGAGTAGAGTCATAGGTTGACCAGAAAAACATTCCTAATATGATCTCCTATCTTTAACTTGGGCTCTCTCTAACCTTCATACATGCACACATTTACACACACACACACCATAAGCTTTTCTCCTTTTTGTTTCTGTTCAAAGAATACGTTTGAATGTCACTGCAGCTGACAACACCACCATAAAAGTTGTTAAATCCCAAGAGTGGATCTGGTGGAATGTATGTGACGTTTGAACTCAGGTCTGCTCTGGCTGCTGCGGTGCACTACACACAGCTGTGCAAGCGATTCACTTCTTTGGTTGTATGACGTTCAGCCAGCCTGTATAAATACAGCAAAGGGCAGCCATTAGACATAATTTATTTAAAGGCCTGTGCTGTGAAATTAATCATCAAAATTTATGAAACAATATTCGACTAATTCTTGTTTGTCTAGCAATTTATGTGGCCAAGTCTGGATTGTATCACTTAGAGATGGAAGGCTATTTCATTTCAAGGTGATGCTAGACCACCAGAGAGTCTCCCATATCAGCTATAATAATTCAAATATCTCTTTATTGAAATATATGCATCACAGAGAAACCAAAACACCCTTACATGATAAAGAAGGGAGAGAATGAATGTGGACTGCTAGGTTCAAACAGCCAATTGCTATTAGTTTTGCTTTCTCTCTGACTGATGTCTGCATTGTAAAAGTTGGAAAGTGAATAAAATAATTGGCCAATACAGTTTATAAAACACATATGTTGACAGTGTATACACTGCACTGCCTCACACAGATGGTGTATAAGCACCTGACCGTGGGCGTTAAATGACCCATAGTTTCCTGATGAGGCAATAGAAACTTCCAATAGATGTCAGGAGGTCACTTTTGAAGGTGGTGAGGTTAAACAGCCTGTAGACCAAAGTGGGATTTTTTTCATATGAGCGCATTCATGCATTTTGTGAATGTATGTGTGTGTGCACAGGTGCAGGGGGAAGCTGCAATGTCAAAACGAAAGAATGAAGCACACCACAGAGCAACTGTGAATGAGGGCCATAGCTTCTCTAAGGCCCTGTGCTGATTCTGGGATCTCTCATTCGCACGCACACACACACACACACACACTATATATATATATATACACTACCGTTCAAAAGTTTGGGGTCACATTGAAATGTCCTTATTTTTGAAGGAAAAGCACTGTACTTTTCAATGAAGATGACTTTAAACTAGTCTTAACTT
>JAVQJD010012445.1:0-22614 GCA_036023655.1 Nannoperca australis
ACATGACTGGGGCTGGGTGACAAAAGAAACGTACATAGAGAGATTTAGAAACCAACGTAATAAACGATGCTGCAGTTCACCGACGTTGCTAATTTGCGTTGCTTGGCAACAACTCACACACGTGCGTATGAAAAAATGCACGGGCCGCACTAACCCTAAACTTTGCTGTCAAGTAGGGGGCCGCAAAATATCGTCATGCGGGCCACAATTGGCCCGCGGGCCGCGAGTTTGAGACCCCTGGTGTAGAGGAAGGGGCCGAGGACACAGCCATGTGGGGCTCCGGTGTTGGTGGTGATGGTTGGAGACTGACCCTTAAAGTCTGTGGTGTGAGGAAGTTGTGCATTCTGTGGGTAAGAAGTGAGGTGACCTTGAGATGCTGGAGCTTCTTCATCATCTGATGCTGCTGGATCGTGTTGAATTCGTATGAATGATGAAGTCGATGAAGAGGATTCTGATGAAGTCGCCTTGTTATTTCAGGTGTTGTGGCAGGGGATGGAGAAGATACGCTACAGCAATCTCAGTTCCCCTATTGGCCTTGTAGGTGAGGGATTTGAGGGAAACCCAGTGCATGTGTTTAAAGGCGTTTTGTTTTTCCTTTAAACTGTAGGTTTCTAGTTTTTATCAGGAATTGTGGTTGTGATACTGAAATGAATGTAGTCTGTGATGACAGGGACCTTCTCGTTTAGATCCTCATCAAAAATGAATCATTTATTGCAATAATGAAACATTTGAAATAGAAGTCATAAAATAAAAGTCTTTACATAAAAAGTTTTAACTGACATGAACAGATGTAAGCTTTTGCAAGTCTTTTATCACAAAGGTATGACAATAATAATTGGAATAGGAAAGGTCATCAGTCATTGCATTTTTATTGTCAAATCCCATAAAAAGACCCAAACCAAAAAGGTGTTAGTCCATCCCTCTCTCACTCTGACTCTGCTACTCTGTCTGTGGCTCTCAGCTCCAAGCCCATTGGTTTCTACTGAAGATCTATAAATATATAGTTTCATTAAAAAAGGCTCAGTAATTCCCTAAAAAGTTGGACAGTGTAGTTTCTAGCAAATGTTAGTTAAACAGGAGGAAACAGGGAATTTGTTGGGGACTATTTTCAGCGACAGATGAATCCACATTTAATGCTCTAGTTAGTATTTGGAGCAGCAGTATAATATGTGAGATTGAGTCTAAATAAACTACAGTATGTGTGTTCATGGTGATGAAGGAACATGTCACAGTATGGCTCACTGATGTGTTTTTAATAGTTTTTGGACAACAATGGAGCTCTATGACACATAGCAATTAGATCGAACTTTGGATACACACGCAATACTTCTCATGGGATTGGTTGACAGGAAGAAAAACATAGAATATCAAAAGACTAATTTAGAATCCAGCACTTGTGCACTTATGTGGCTATATCCATATAGCCAGAAACCACTACATTTAAGTAAGAAAATATGTTTTAATTTAATGTGGGTGAATTAACACTTGCAACTGACTTTCAGGATTTTACTGTTACTAGTCCCTTTTTGTAGGGATATTTCTCACTTGATAATATTGACCAGAGACAAATTGACTCTGCAAGGTCTCAGTAAGTATGAATGGAGCACATTTCTATCCCATGTTTTTGTACTACATTGTTTTAGTAGCAGTAAATTACACCTTAGAGACAATAACAGTGCCAACCGCCGAGCCACTGTGCCTCCTCCCAGTCAGTCTTCTGTCAGGGTGAAAAATGTCAAGGCTTCAAGTCTATTATGGAACATTGCAAATCCATTTTGTAGGACCATCTGCATTGTCTGCTTCTCTTTTCTTCAGCAGCTGGACGAAGGGGGCGGGGATGGTGGTTGCAGACAGACAGACAGATTGAGCAGATGGCTCACACACTCCCCGGTTCCAATTAATCTCTGGCTTTAACTGTAACTCTTCTTAACCTGAACTCGCTGGCCCAATGATCGAGCTACACCAAAACCCATATGGCTGGAAAACTCGCACAGGTGGTAGTTCATCTCCGGCATGCTGCCAGAGCAACTTACAAGCCGACACAAAAAACACATACACCATTACACACTTACTCTTACGCACACTTACAGCACAGATATACACACACTCAAATATAAAATTCACTCTACTGTAACATTACAGAACTATCAGACTTCATGAGCACATCATGAGCATATGATGAGTGCATGAAACATGAAGTAAGAATAGAAAGTTGTAGTAGTAAATACATTATTTCATCATAAAATATTTTTGTAAAGAGGACACATCACCTGATTTTATCAAAAAGTCCAGATTAGGTCTTTTTCCATCTGTCAAAGTCTAGATTTTAGGTTTCCAGGTAACTCAGTAAACCTGCTCCAGTTGGAATGGTCCAATGGAGTTGCTCAAGCTCTTATATCTTCAAGGTCTAGTTAAACTTAGGCAACTAATAGGCTTTTTCACTGCAGACATTTTAACATGTCACAGGAGGAAAATAAATGAGTGATGGCTGGTTTCCATTTAGCTGCTTAAATTTTACAGTCGCTGTATTGACCGGCACATGCTGGTTCACGGTCACTGTCATGGCTTAAAATTGCTGAATCAGTGTTAAATTTTCTGTTGAATAACTCGAAAGCGGCATGTCAACCTTTGAGGTAAGGGAAGGTTCAGATTGTCCTGTCGTAAAGATTAGAAGACCTTGGGGTGTCTCAGTTTCCCGTTTCTACGCTTGCTGATGCTTGACATTGGAGTTACTTATTTGGTAGTGGGTGTAAAGTAAAAAACATGCCAACCTTTGTCAAAGCATGTTACTATGGGTGAAGCTGAGGCTCCTTTGATAGAGCGTACTGATATTAGGTCTAATTTAATAGAGCAGTCTTTTTGGAATCCTCTCCAGTGAGCCTTTAGGCAGAGATTTTGATATTAACTAGAATCCTGATGGTATGCATTTACAGCTGATGTTTCAAGCCAGAAGAATTGTTTTGCATCACTGACTCTTCTCCTTACATTTCTACTGCTTTTTGCCCACTTTTCAACTTTTTTCGTGTTCTCTTGGGCCTACGGTGAAGAGACTCCTATCACACAAACACCCAGAAAGAGGCGTGCACACTCACACAAACGCACAGCCTATAACTACTCCTCAAGGCTGCTGTGCAGGCAGGGCAAGCACTGTGTGGTTGCTTGCCCTGCCTGCGTCAGACCCACCTCAGACTTCTCTTTAACAGTATACACTTGCTGAAAAGAGGTGAAAATGGCGCTGTGTGCAAGGTCTTAAGGCCAGTGTGTCTTTGCTCTCATCTTTGACTGTGTCACGATTCCTGATCTTTGTTTTCTGTTTCCTGTTTTATTTTGGAAATTCCTGTCTGTCTCCCTGTGTTCCTGTCTTTGTCTGGTTCCCTCCCTTTTGGATTAGTCACCTAGGCCCTAGACTCACCTGTTTCTGTTTTCCTCGTTTACCTCCTGTCTATTTAAGTTTGGGTGTTTCCTTTGTTTGGTCTCTGTTCATTGCACCTTATGTCCTGAATCAGATGTCCTGCGTTCCATTTGAGTTTCCTTTTGAGTTCCCAAGTAAGTGAGTTTAATAAAAGTATTCGACTGTCCCTCCTCGGCCTACGTCTGCTTTCTGGGTCCCCGTTCCTCCGATCCTGACAGATGGTCAACAACACATAGTGCCGTGCAAGAAAGAGGTCATGAAAGAATATAAATACATTGAATGGCTATTGCAGAAAATATTCCGACCATAAACAGCATCAAATGACACACTTAAAAAAATGTAAGGATTATAACTTTCAAGTTTTAACCCTTTGAACTAAAAATGGTCTGCCAGTGCCAACATTGGGATTTCTCAGAGTATCTTCAAATGCTTCATATCCCTAAAATCTGTACAGCCTAAGCTAAAAGGCTGTAAGTCAATAAACCATTATAAAATGATTGAACTGAATAAATTAAAACAGTGCCAATGGACATTGTCACCACGTTTTGCAATGGACATAATGTAGCGTGATGTCATCAACTTGCGACACAAGCGTACAACAAGATGAATGCTATTACGGTTTTTATTTTCAAACTGCATTTTGCAAACAACGACCTCCAGTTCGGGGCCACAACAGGTAATATGTTTTCAAAGGGTTAAACACTGGTAATCAGTGCAGATCATCAGTCCTGTTGTTTGACTGCAACATCTTCACTTCCAGCACGTTTCTCCACACAGAAACTCTGTTTTAAATATTTAACTTGTCAGAATCATATTTAACAAGATCTCATCTTACATCCAGCTGCTACATTTGTTGTGATCAGTCTATTTTTATTCACATCTTCCCACACACACTTCATACTTTACTTCATTTCAGGTGATGAGTTAGTAATTGCTTTACTTTCTTGAGTGGGTGTGAAGATGTAATTTTCTGCCTGTGAAGTGTATACAGGTGACACTGGCTAATTTCAGAAGAAATCAAAATATAGAGCTTCACACATACACACACACACACACACACACACACACACACACACACACACACACAAAGACATGACACACATACCTACCCAATTCTCTGTCGGTGCTCCCAGCATGCTTATGTGCCCAGCTGATTGATCACACAATAAAGAAAGATCAAAGATTTGGGCCTTCTTCATACAAATGATCGCAGGGCACAAGATAAAGGAACATCAGTGTGTGTGTGTGTGAGTGTGTGTTATTTTCTTGAGGTATGTAATCAACAACACAGTGGAAGAACAATATGTGTTAGTGCATGTGTACATTTAGAAGAAAGAGAGATGAAGAGAATTCATGTGCCAAGTGTTCTGGTGCCAGGTGATCTGAAGAGAGGACAGTAAAGGAGAGCGGATGAAAAGATAGGAAGGAAAAGGAGGAATGGAAAGGAAGAGGGGACGATGCAGGACAATGGAGAGAAATCAGATAAATGAGGGAGATAAAGCCATACATGCTGGGAAGAAACAAGAGTGAAGAATTCAAATTAAGAAGAATGGGAAATGAATGTGAAGGGAAAGACAAAAGGACACATAATACTCACGAACACATCAACAAGTACCTGCAAGTAGAATATTAGATCAGTTTGTCAGTAATGTAGGCAGGGGTGACGTGGGACTAGTTGGCTCACCTGAGGACATAAGTTACCGACAAATATTGGATGTATTGTTGTAGTGGTATTTCTAAATTCTTTCCAGCAGTTATTCTCCAAGTTTCCATCAGAATATAGAACAAATCTCAAGTAAATTTCCAGTTCTTCTGCAAAAGAAAATGCAAATGAATGCATGTTTCCACCCACTTAAGTGAATATTAGGAGTTGGTTCTTGGAGAAAAACAGCTGGTGGAAATAATTCATCAGTAAGGTGCCATTAAACCATTGCAGGAGAGGAGACAATGAGATGAAGTCATTACAACAGCTCCACTCAAATTATAAACGATGGAAAACCAGGTGGAAATATGGTTGGTCTGTTTGTTTCCTGTGTTAATGTGAGGAAGGTTACAGCCTCCTCATCGCTCCACTCTTCCCTGGCAGCCTGAGTGATGTTTAAGTCACACGCCTCATGTACGTCATAATTTATTCCACTGCTGTCTGTTTTCATTACATTTTCCTTTTATCTTGTGTGTAGGCTTGTGTGCCTTTCCACCTCAGCCAAGCAGAAAAACATTGTAGTGACTGGTTTTCCACTTAGGTGGATACAATTTAAAAAGGTGTATAAAAACAGGTGAATGGAAACACAATTAGTGATATTGTCCATTGCCATTTCTATTCACCCCTATTTTTGATGCATTTTTAATTTGCACATAAAATAAAACTGAACTGAAACAAAAAAGAAATACATATATGTCAAAAAAGATTTTACACAGTTTATGTGTAAATAAAAGCCAAACGTGAAATTGGGATCAAATTTGTGCTAAATGTGGGTATGAAATCTATCTATTTACCTACCTACCTATTCCTAATGTCCACCGATTTGTCCAGAAAATCTAACAATTCGTTCTTTTCAGTATATCAGTTAAATTCTAATAATGAGCTCTTTCTAAACTGAAGAGAACGATCATCACTATGCTTTAAATTTGACCCATGAGTGTAATTTTCAAAAAATAGAAACCAGTCCCTGGATGCACATTCATAAGTGACTGAAAGAAGAAGAGAAAAGAAAAGTTATGTAAGAGGGAGGAGGTGCAGCGTTCCTCTCCAGAGATCCTCCTCTTTCTTCCTCTCCCAGGCCCATTAGCTGCTTATCAGAGCTGAGGTCGTAATTAAAGATGACCAGGTGCTGCTGATAGTAAGTACACCTGAGCCCAGGAGACAGCAGGAGGATGGAGGGATGTCTGGAAATGAGATACACAGACAGAAGAAGAAGCAAAGAGAGAATTCAAATTCTAAACTGCCTTTTTACAATTTAAATAATGCTACACATCACAGTCAACCCTACTCAACAAGCACAAAAGTCACTCTTTATAATGAAGCCCCAGAGAGATGGAGGCCGAGTCTTCTGAATACCTTCAGAAACAAAGAGATTTCTGAGAATGAGTACAAGGTTAGCCTTGTTAGAGCCCACAAGGTTTTGTCGTTCATTTGACAGTGTTTGAAAAGCCACTTCTATACCAAAAAGAAATCACATTTTGATGGAAATGTTCAGGTAATGAGTTTGTCATTTCTTTTAAGAATGGGAGTGTAAATGAAATTCGACAACTTCATTATACATATTCATGAAAGGAGATTTCACTGAAAGCAGAGTGAAAAGCCTCTTTATGGAAAGCATATTCTTTATTTATTTCACCTCATTGTATTATCACATTTTGATGATGTTAAACTCAAGAGCTTAGTGCAGAAAAAGTACCTTGATCAGTCAACTTAAAGTACGTAGAAAGAAATGCAATGATGGACCATGTTTTATCATCTCATACTGTCGGTCTGACAGGTGTCTTCTTGGCTTGTGCCTGGTTGATATTTTGGTGGCTTGCTGTCGACCTAACTGTGCTGATGTGGGAGGAG
This sequence comes from Nannoperca australis, assembly GCA_036023655.1. Taxonomy (NCBI): domain Eukaryota; kingdom Metazoa; phylum Chordata; class Actinopteri; order Centrarchiformes; family Percichthyidae; genus Nannoperca; species Nannoperca australis. The sequence goes on from JAVQJD010012445.1 coordinate 6,966, forward strand.
AGGTGCAGCAGGAGATGTGTCAGCCAGGATCAAGTGGTGCCGTTCAGTTTAGGTGTCAAAGATGATCAAGAGTTACAACACCTGCCTCTGAAGAACTGTGCTATTTGCCGGTCTTTAGTTAGCGGAGGCATACCCAACTAAAACCTCTACAATATCAGATGTATGTGTCCGTAAAAGTAGAAGAGGCAGTCAGGTTGAAACAGGTCAAATTTAAGGAAGAGACATACATCTGAGGCAATCTGATGCAAGAAAACATTTAAAAACCGCTGTTTAAAGCTGCTCTAATGAATATTTTTACATTTACAGTTGATCAGATGACTCTGTGTAATGGGAAAGGGTTGACTTGTAGTGTTGACCACAGAGAATTGTCACCAACTCTGCATTTCCCCCAGCTCTACTGAGCTTGTTATCCCCTTTTAGTTCATTATGGCAACATTACTGTTTTGGTTCAATCCCACAGCTCTCATCATCAACAGCAATCAGCTGTTTTCAGCAAGAAGCGCTGATATATCCACTGTGCCCAGCAACAAAACAGCAGACAACCGGCCATATCAACTTTAATGTGATAAAATGTCAGCGTTGTTTTTTCTAGCTTGTTGTGCTGCCCCTTAATGACCCCCCAAAAAATAAATGGATGCTGCTTTAAGTGGAGTTAGACAGGAAACGAATGGGGTTTGATTGAAAATGCAATGGACTTTAATTCAGCAATTTATGCAGTATTGCACTTCCATAGTTAGAGGACCCTGGAGAGACAAAACGGTCTAAATCAATGCAGCAAAGGAGGAGATGTCTTGACATTCAGTTCCTAGTAAGGGTTAAGCTCCAAAAGCACACTGAATTCACAGAATTGTGTGACCTGCTCAAATAATTCAAAATGAAACTGTAATTCTTAAAGCACCCACAAAAAGTGAAATGCTCCCCTAACTGTGCTGCCAAGCACATAGCGTCTGGGTGCTCCACTGCTATTTGCATGTGTTTAACTTGCAGAAATATGGCACAAAATTGACCCCTTTCTTTGTAAATTAGCCTCATTGCAAAATAAAGTCCAATTCACAAACACCAGTCCTAACAGCCACACGCAGTTAGAGTTCAAATGATTAGCATCTTTAGAGAGTTGGCGGTATCTTGAGCAGATATTTGGAAGGAGAATATCACTTTTGATATCTATTATATACATGGATAACTGCAATCAGACACAAAACAAGGACAAACTGCACTCAGCTGCAAAACGTTATGTGCTAAATGTTATTGCGCGTGATTTCATTAGCACAATAGCTTTTGAGAATTGGACCTTGAGATGGCAAGTGATTCGAAATTAATGGTGCTTTCAGTGGCCACAATCTGGGTGAATTTGGCCCTGAATCGTTTATTTCCCATAATGCAACTAACAGCATCCTTTCATTAGACCCTCCCTGACTGGTAAACATCCATGTCTTTCAAACCCCTTGTAACATGTATTCTCCAAGCCCAAGCTAAGATAACCCTGAAGACATCATCAGTCTGACCATGCATTAACGATTTACTACCATTTGTAACTGCAGACGTGATTAAATATTAAAAAGTGAGTAAGATAATAAACCTCAAGGCCTGCAGTTATAAATGTTCATAAAGCGTTCTTCATCAATCATTTCTAAAGTTCAATAATTACTACTACAAATATGCTTTGTGACCTTCTTTCGCTTCATTTGGCTCTTAGGCTACATAGAGGCTGCCCTGGTCCTTCGATAGGTGGAGCTTGTTCGGTGCGTGTTTCTAGTTAGTAGGTTTGCTCCATCTAACCCTCTCATAGAAGGAAAACATGTATTTTTTCACTGAGCATGTACTTTGCATTTGGAGAAAAGTGAAATAGTGTGACGTCAGGACATGTCAGTGAGCATGGTGCTGGCTATAAGTGGCAGAGGGATGAGATGAAGGCAGCTCAACACGTTCTCCTTCGCAAAGAAGCTCAATTTGTTTTAATGAGTTAGCACCAATCAGTGGTGTTATGGATGGTGAAGATGGGAGCCATAGCTGCTCAGTGTGTGTGTGTGTGTAGGTCTGTGTGGGAGAAATAACAAGAGAGATAGGCAGAGGAAGCATGCTAATATTTCTGAATACATGCACGTCTGACTGTCAGTAATTGCAGCTCAGCCGGAGAGCATGTGCAGCCGGAGTGAGGTAAAGTTGACCTTTCCAAGTGTTACAGTTAAAATGGCATCAGCAGCCGGCATGACAGCAAGCGAGGGTGGTGGGGGTGTCGATGGCATCGGCTGGTCTTGATGACTGTTGGTTTTCGATGAACATTACGTGAAAAGTTGTACCACTTCTTCTTCTTTTTTATTTTTATTTTTATCTCCGAACTGCATTAAGAAATATCATAAATTCAGAATAAACACACCCCTGTGCTGTGGGGTTGGACGAAAATATTTGTTTGCCTATATCTTGAGCTGAGTTTTTCAATAAAGCTTCTCATATCACGCAGTCAGTGTCATCCTCTCTGATATGATGCCACTTGCCCCCCCAGCGTACATTCAAAAGAGTCTGTTAAACAGGTTAGATTTGAACCCTTTCTTCTCCCAATCTTACTTTCATTCGCTACTAATTAAACATCATCATCACATCAAGCTCCTAAAGTCTGCGGATGACACCGCCCTCATCTGCAGTTGAAACCTACACCACTAACATACATTTTCATCTTTAACAATTTTTATACACGCACCCCTCAGCAATGCATGTAGAATCATCCATCCATCCACCGCTTACATTGTGCGAGAGGCGGGGTACACCCTGGACAGGTTGCCAGTTCATCACAGGGCTCAAACATGGAGACAGACAACCATTCACACTCACTCCTGCGGGCAATTTAGAGTCACAAAGGTAACGTGCATATTTTTTGACTGTTGGAGAGAACAGGCAAACTCCACACAGAAAGGCTCCGGCCAGTCAGCATGTTCTGAATAATGCAGCACATATAAAAATAATTGTCAGCAGACATATAAGGTGAATGGTTCCATTCTCAGCTGATGCATGAACAGACTGCTGGTGTGTAAATGTGCCTCTGCTGTCTTTTGACTGTGGAATTTGAGACTTTTGACATGTGCTGCTTGTTTCAGTCATTTTATGAAAGGGTGTCATGTACTTGTCACTTCCTGGTCTTCGCTGTCTAATTCTCATTTGAATCTTACATTCAGGAGCAGCCAAAGAGCGTACAGAAGAAGATTCCATTCTAGGATCAACAGTGAAGCGTATAGGAAACCAGTGTAAACATTTATGGTGTCTTTATTCTATAGCCATTACATTGTGCAATCAATCATTTACTTCAAATTGATAAGTTAAAGGAAAACACTATTGTCACTCTGTTGTCACTTTAAAGACGACTAGCTGACTTTGTAATGCAGCAGCTTGATGCTTACATGGTGAAAATTGAATGACGTTTATGGTTACGGGGATGCAGGTTATTAATGAACCTCCTGCAGACATATGAGATGGTACGGAAACAAACATTCCCTAAAGCAAGTGTGGGAAAGGTTTGGTTTGATCATATAATTTTGTGATCACGGCTGTGGCTCTGAAATTGGAGCGACACTGATCACTGTTAAGCATTAAAATGTATTCTTGACCTTAAGAAATAGGCCATATAAATTGATAAAACAATTAACCATTTGGGGATTTTGAACTGCAGGTGGTACAGGTTGTGGTCTTCATCAGCAAATGTAGTTGTTAGCTCAATAGGCCATACACTTGGTTGTTAAATTATTTTTGAAATAAGCTGCTACAATTCTTCAACGTATAGTGACATTGCAACCATTTCTACTGTCTGTCTATTTCAGCTTCAGCACACTTGATGCTGGCCAGTGAAACTGATCCAAAGCTGGAATCCAAACAGCATATCCATTCACTTTATAAATTCCCTGGCTGATTCAGATTTAGGCATACCAAAGACGACTGCTTACCCAGCGCGATGATTCACCTCCTACTGCTGCTCATCCACATTACCCTTCTGTTCCCAAGGACCGACGCAAGCTTAGAGTGTCCATTATGGTGTCTTTTGGGACACCGCTCTGTCGAAGCCATGAACATTTGATGGGGACATTAGCGAAAGGCAACACGTCATTACATGACCATTTACACATAATCACCCACTTAAGAAGACCCCATAGGACAGAACTGCATAGCATGGGCCATTTACACACCCGATGTGTGTCTGTGAGGTTACTGATGTGTGTGTATGTGTACGTGGGTGCATGTTTGCGCATATGCTCTGGCCTAATAGTCCATCTGACACATGCCTTATGGTGATGTTCAGAAATAACCATCAAAATGACCCATGTGCCTTCTCTTTCATGGCCTCACACTCCAGCTCTGTTCTGTCTTTTTGCCGCCTGCCTGCCTGACTCATGCACACACACATGCACACTCTCTCTCTCTCTTTCTCATATATATGGAATTAATGTCCCAGGTGGAGAGATTGAGAAGCTCTCTCTCTCATTTATGATTCCTCATCTCTCCCCCTCTCAGGTCCTTTGGCTATCACACTCACCATATGCACACTGCATACTATGTTTATTAGTGAAGGGAAAGTTCAGTATTTTAGCTAACATATATTATTTTAGCATATGGTCAAATCTGACACCCAGTCTCCTACAAAATATGTTTATACAATATACTACTAGTTCACTTTACCAAATACATTTTGCAAATAATTGTCGCCTGGATTAAGTTCACTATGAATTGTGGTGTTCCTCCACCACAGAGAGGATGATATGGAGAGGGTCAGCGAGGATGTGGACCATGTCCAGTGGCAGCAAGTAACTAAGTACATTTACTCAAATACTGTAAAAGACCATTTTGAGGGACTCATACTTTACTTGAGTATTTCCATGTTATTCTACTTTATTCTTATATTCTACAACATTTCAGAGGGAAATATTGTACTTTAAATTCCAAAAAAATGTATCTGACAGCTACACCTTGGATGACGTCTCAGGGATAACCTCTACTAAATCATGTATTGGCATTGATAAAATATTGAAAAATTACTTTGATAGAAATTGCCAGTTTGTGTAGATGACAATTTTTAAATTTTTCTTTCTTCTCATTCCTCATAGATATGTAATGTTTGAAAGAGTTATGTTAAGACCCCAACCCCTACATGCAACCGTGTGACACAATACAGAAGCACAATATGGTTGTTGGATGTTGCCATTAGAGCTGTTTTTGTTTCTTGATGTGCCTTGATGTCCCCTAGTTTGTCCAGCAGTGTAAACTGCATGAGAGCTATATTTAGCTGTTTGTCCATGTTCCTTGATTGATTCAGCTGCACTGCTCTATAGAGGTTGAACCTTTGAAGCATGTTACTGCTCTAAAGGACTAAAGGACATATTTTACATTTTACTTTTGTCAGATTCATTGGCACATATGTGCTTTTACTCACTGGTTGGGTGTGGCCAGAAGTGCAACAAGCCTATGCATTGCATTGCAAGTTTTGATGTAATAAAAAACGTTAGCTAAATTTGTATCCAGAATTACGGAGTTTAAAAGTAAAAGTAAAAGACTATTTTGATTTACCTTAAAATTACTAAAATAAATGTTAAATTGTTAGTATGGACACCTTCAAATAATGAGCTACATACATGTTGGTTGTTAGTAATTAAAACAAATCTGAAAAAAACTGTTTTAAAATATAGTAATGTTTCTGTACAAAAATGAGAAATAGTACAGATAATATCCGTAATTTTAGTGTTTTGTAATCCGATTACATTTTTTACAGAGTGGTTACTTTTCAGATTAAGGGTGCTTTTGGTTCAGTTAAAACAAACCCTGGTGTGTTTGTTTGGGCTGGTGTGAAAGCAGCCAATCGAACACTGGTCCAGATCAAACAACCGGACTGAAACAAACAGAAAGAGGGTCTCAGTCAACTTCCAAGCAGACTCTGCAGTTCTGAAAGTGAACCGACCAACCACAGGATTATTTGACAGTATATGTGTGATTTTTAACATTACATTGCTACTATTAAGTCCGTCTGCTGTCCATGAACTGTTCAGGAAGTGATTTTATGATCCATCTGTATAAGCCACACATCTATTTATGTAAATCAACCATGGGAACAAGTAGGTGAATTAGCACGTGAGGACGGTCAAAAGCAGTTAAACCTGTAGTCTGCTGTGTTTGTATCCTACTTTGAGTGCTTTATCATTCCATTAAGTCCGTGAAAAACTGTGTGACATAGTAATCCCCTCGTTATATTGCTGTACAACACGGCAGTTTTTCCTGCTGTCTCTGCCTGTTAGTCATTTTTTATAACGTGGTCAATTTGCAGTCTAACAATACAAATAATGCTCATAATCACTTATTTCTCAGCAATCTCTTTGTGACACCAGAGAACATAAATATGCGCATTGGAAGCATTAAAATGCAGACTGACCTGCTGTCAGTCACTGGAGGATGACAACTTCCAAAACTGTTAATTCAATGAGTTACCTGTCAGTCTGTATGACTTTGTTTACTTTTCTTGTTTCATTTTTAAAACATCACAGTGAACACTAACAAAAAGGCAAATATTAGATAAGTGTAGCAGAACTGTGTTTTTCTTCTCCTCTCCTATTAATAAGCTCACACCCCCATAGAACATATATGACATTAAATAGATATTATATTGGTAGCAGGTGATATTTTACTGTAGAATTAGTACTTTTTTTTAATTCTAAATTTAATTACCTATGTAGTACAGTTCGTTTTTCATAACTGCCCATGTGGTTATATTCGGACTGCTAACACTGTGGTTAAGGTCTAGGGAGAGACAGGTTTAAATGTTGAAAAAGTCTATGTGTCTCATGTCATGCTTGAACTCAATGTTCACTTTTTCAATATTCAACCAAATATGCTTATATCTCTGTACACAGACAGAAATGTGAAAACTATTTGTGGTTTAGAGAGAGTTACATGATGCAGCTTTTTATTGACAAACATTAGTTTATCCATCCGCCCAGTACTACAGGGTCACCACTGGTTGGCTGGCAACCTCACGGTTAACAATAATACTCCACAATGTCACTGCGTCCAGCTCTGTGGGGTTTCTGGGGTTGCCATGGTCACACAGTGAGCTGTGGTGGCATGTTCACCATTATCAACTCAGATGGCAGTGGCCGTGTATGCTCGAGAGTGGTAGCCGCACCCCATTCTACACTGGAGGTGCATTCAGCAAAAATATTTATGGTCATAATTTATGTTTAAACTTCTTATTTTTCACAATTCTATTTAAAAGGCTTACGTAAATCCCAATAAAGCTGATGTGTAACATCTAATAATGAAGCAGCAGGGGGCGCACATGCAGCACCCCACTTGCTACAAAGCTTAATTACAGTCAGCAAGCCTAATGAACTTGAACTACTGTTAAATGTTTCAAATGAACTGCAAAAACGAATCAATTTTGCATTTTCTTTCCTAATGGGCGCCATCCCGTCCACAATACACCATCCCACCTCCATTTAATACAAGTAAATGGATGTAAAAAAAATAAAACAGATTCATGACTGATCATGAGTAGCTAATGAACACACACAGGCTTTCCTGTTTGTATTTCTATCAATAACTATAGCTTAGTGTTAGAGAACCAGAGACCTTCAGTCACTCTATTCCTCTCTTTTAAGAAATAAAGTATTAAATTAGTGTCAGGTTTCTGTCGGGGCTCGAAATGGGGGACCCAGAATGCAGCCCAAACACAGAAGAAGAATAGTTTTTAAATTTTTAACTTTTAATGAGGATAACTTACATGACAAAAACCCAAGGGTTGGTACACAGAAGAACATCAAAACCTGAGCATGCAAAAAACAAAATCACAGGCATAGCAGCCACAGAAAACAGAAGCACATGTCACAGCTAAACATCAAATGCAAGGAACCGAAACCAAACAAAAAGAGCATCGCGCAAACAGACTCAGGTGAGTGAAACACAACAGGTGAGACTAATTACTCCGGAGGTGAAAACAGAACATGACAGGTAAAAACAGGAACACGAGTGCAACAGATCCCAACCTTCAAAATAAAACAGGAAACGGATCTTGTCCCATGACTGTGACAATTAGGTCTAATATTTGAGTTGTCAATATGAGGGGACACAGTGCGGTAGTTTGAGTTCTAACTTTATTTAATGCCTTTCTGTTTACATCTAGTACAATTCCGGTTATGAGATGTAATCCTATCCAAACTGCATAAAGTGTGTCTGTTCGTTCATCCTTCAATATGGAACAATAAGGAACAACTCAATGTGCATCATGCTGTCCATTAAGAACATGTCAATCAAATCAGATGGATAACCTTGTGACATGCACAGGGATGCTCGTCAGTGTGTGTAGTGTGTACTTTGCTTGAAAATGAAGTTGTCAGCTGTCAACAAGATTAAAAAGACCTCTGTAATATTGTGGCAGAGGGCCATAGGGTTCTGAACGTGTGTATGTGTGTGTTATGAGACAGCGGGAGATATTCAGGGTGATGATGGGTGATGCCCCTGTATAGTTTCTGTGGATATGCTCTGCTGTTATTGGTGTTGGCTGCAGAGGGACCCTGCTTTATTATTGCCTCACTCCCAAGCGGTAAAACTCCTTCTTCCACTCTTTCTCACTCGCTCTTGTTATCTGTTTCAGTTTCTTTCTGTCTCCATCTTTTCCTGTCCCTTTCTTTGACTGTATTTCTATCCAATTCCCAAGATGGCTCCTGTTAAAACCATGAGATTGGCCCAAGTGGTTTCTAAAGAGTGACGGTAAGAATGTTTGAGAAATGAGGTGATGGACAAAGGGAAGCTGCAGGGGTCCATTTCAACACGCCGGCCAGCTCTGCTATTTGGACCGGGAGCTTTGCAGGAGGACAGGGGCAATACGGAGAATAGGCCAGAGGAAGGCAATAAACACTTTGTGAAATTGATGTGGAAGTAGGAAATTTAGGAAGCACTGCAAGGGCAAACAGCATTGTATAATGTATTTGCTGACTTTCCCATGTATTGCTCAGCTTGCCAAGGATGATAAAATAAAATGCTTTTGAGTTCCTTTCTGCTATTGATTTTTTTTTTTTTTTACAATTTGGCCAAAGCTGCCCAGTTTGGTATGTGCAATAGCAGCTGTTTTATTTGGTTTACCTGTTTGTTAGAGATAAGTTCTTCTGTTTGATGAGGCACGTAGTGCTTTGCAGGAAAATGAGATGTAGCTCATTGAAGGATGCTGGTAAATATGGTTCCTGTCTCTCTGATTACAGACCAGGTATAGAGCAGTGGTAGATTATTCAGGGGCTGTTCCTCTCAATGACAAGCTCCTTTCTATCGCTCTCTGAAGCCTGATCCCATCATATTTCAAAAAATGACTGCACTGTCATGGCGTGATGATTGATTACTGATATACAATACTCACTTTGAAATTATGTTTCAATTTTTTGTCTTTAGTAAATTATATTGTTACATACTTCCACAGGAACCACAGTTGCTGATCCTGTATACATAAAAATGTAAAGGAAATACCTAAAGCTGCAGTAGGTAATTTTATTTCATTATAATTATAATTGAAATACACATTTTGACCATTGCATGTCACAATCAACATTTAATTAAGGGGTTCCTTCATAAAAATGTGTCTGTCACTCTGTATTTAACTCTTTTTTTAAAAACGGATCCGGTCTGAATCAAACAACCAATCAGGATTAGCTAGCCAAGCACAGTGACACAAGACGTATGACTCCGCTGGAGTTGTTGAAATATTGACTTAGAAGCAAATTATGATGTGTTTATTTGTTAATTGAATTATTATGTTTGTCTACCCCTCATGCCTGTTAAATAGTTTGGCCAGGTGTATGTCCCCCTCATGTGTCATTAGTCAGGTCAATTTTGCCTTTGCTTGGGTCAGTTAAGTCACTCAGTTCTGCTGCAGTTCAGTTTACTGCATTTTGAATTCCGTTCTGTTTCACTGACCTCTTTTAGGGCCCACTTAAGTTAATCTTGCTTTGAATGTTTCGCATCTTCTGCATGAAAACCCAAAACCTGGATCCTCTGTCTTTGTGGCTCAGTTTCTGACATGGCCTAAAGAATATGTGAGAACATCTGATCAAATGTCTCCAACTGATTCATTTATTTGATTGCCGTAATGTTACAATGTAACACTGATCAATCCTGCTGACAGGAAACAGGAAAACACTCACAAATGAAATGGTTATATGTTACAGACATGCAAAGGAAACATTATTGTGATGTGGTCATGCCATGACTTTAGTAGATCTCTTCATAAATTTTATTCTCAGTAGATAATATGTGAGTTTCCGTTCCTTTCAGAAAATGATTTCACTAATGGAGTGTGTGGTGTCTAGTGGTGTGCGTAACTTATTGGTTTGCATTGCCTCACACACAAGATCTCAATCAGATTAAGCAGCAGCAGAAGTATCATACTAAAAAAATATGCAGTTTACGTACTGCAACATCTTCAGCAGTAAGACCACAGCTGGTGGGTGGGCAGGGGGGGTTTCAAAATGTCTCATTTTAATAGACTTTTTACATTAACAAAGGACAAAAAGCATGTATGAATGAAAAAGTATGAACTGATGCTAGTTATTATATTGTTTGTGCGTGTGTGCAGCAGTTAATTATAAATACCTTTCAGTTGTCATGGCATTATAAAAAATCCAGTCTGGAGTCGCCTGGAGTGTAATTTCTTTCATTACTGTTTTATCTAAGCTTGGTATCTGGCCTCACTTAACCTCACTATAGGGTCATGACGATTAGATCATACACAGTCTCAATAAATGCATTAAAGTCAGGAGGCAAAATACTGCTGGGCTTCAACAGATTTTTATCACTGCTCTACTAATTGCTTTGCAGGAGCAAAGTATTGTTAGATTTAAATTTTTTCACTTACAGTGTCAGAATGAAATGAGGGCACAAGAGGCCACTTAAAAAAAAAAAAAGGTAATTATTGTGATTTGTCTTCTTAATGCAGGCTCTTTAGGGGAAACAGTTTTATTGTCAGCAGTGCAACACTTTTTCCTTGATGGTAATTAAAGTGACTGTAAAACAGAGTACAGTGGCTTGGAGAGCTGCATGACTTCTAGTCTGTGGAGGTTTGGTGTCCTTGGAGATTGTTCTTACAAACATGAAATGCTAATTAGCTCAAACATGGAAGTCTGTGTCAATAATTAGGGCAATAGGAGGAATGCCAATTAGTGGACCAGTGAATTGACAAAGAACCGTGGTGACACTGGCTGGTCTGCTGCCTGTACACCCCATCATGGACCTGCATTTATATTTCTTACAGAAAATACTTCCGAGCATTGTTTCATGAGCAGCTATCAGTTTCTTGAATCTTCAAATTAGAGCTGTTGTTGCTTCAGTGGAAACCATTATTGAAGCAAGACTAATGGGGCAGTTACGTTTAACATGCAACACCATGCATTGTAAAAGTGGAGACATTATACCACTGGGATTTGTTTCCATTTATTGATAGATTTATTGATTTATTGTATTAGTCCTTAAGTGGAAATAAAATTGAGAACATGCAAGATTTTTTATAGATTATCAATATTACAATTTATATAGATGTATGATACATGTACAAGAATCCATCATTGTCCTCAGCCCAAGATAATAACAAAAAATGCAAATGTGCATTTCAATTAGACCTGCTTTTTAGATGGGATAAAAAATTGAGTTGTTTTTTCTCTCACATCTTTAGAGTTTATTATACTGGACCCGATACAAAGCGCACCCATGGAAAATTTACCCAAACCAGACCCATACATGTATTAACACTTTAACATGTGGACAGGAGGAGCCAGGCAATTGAACCGCCGACTCAGATTAGTGGACGACACACTCTACCTCCTGAGCCACAACCACCACAATAATGATATAAAATGTACAGAAAATGTAAATCTTTAAAAACAGATCACAAATATATTGTTTCATTTTTTTTAAAAAGGCTTCTTAAACAGCTGCTAACTAGTTTTTATGAAACGTCAAACATGAGAAAATAATACATTTGTTCAGGACAATTTTACCTGTTTCTGGCTGCACGACAGTGTCTTTAGAAAATATAATCTTCAAAATAATCTTCATTGTGTGTGTTCATGGTAATGAAGGAACATGTCACAGTGCAACAGTGTGACTCACTGATGTGTTTTTAAAGGTTTTTTGGACAACAATGGAGCTCTATGGCACAGTACAGTTGTAAATAGTGATGGGAAGGCTTATTTTTGTTTATTTTATTTTAATGTTGGCATTTTGCTATGTGCATTATTTTTGTTGTATATAATGTTAGCAAAATCACTATATAAGCTATACCTACTTACAAACAATGAGAAATATCTGCTGCAGTATTGGTTGGTTTTTGGGTGGCTTATTCCAATGAATTGTGCAGTTGAATGATTCCAAGTAAAAGCAGTAAGCCCATATCATTAGTCAATCAACACGTTGTCCCTCTTTTCTGCTTGACTCACAGCATTAAAACGGTTGTAATGTTGGGGATTTAAAAGCAGGAGTGCACACACACACACACACACACATTTCATCTCCTCGTCTGCTTGAATACAAATAGCCTTCAGAGTCACAAAAGTGTCTCTGTGCCCTTTACTCACCTCACTTCTCCTCTGTCTATGTGAATGCCTTTAACAGGCCGACTGCACCGCCTCTGCTCAGGCGGAATAACAGGATGCAGAACAAACAGCTTTCCAGCAATTTCTACATTTGAAATATAATTTCACCCTCCTCTTGGTTTACAAGCTGTAGGAAAACATAAAGTCATAATTCTGCATTTGGATGGGGGTTATTAACCGCTGGCCACAGGTGCTTTGAGGCTAACACTCCCCAAGCACAGGAGGTAATGAGAGGTAACACCTGCCATATATAATAGGTGCGTGGATGTGTGCACGCGTACGCATTCACACTCGTGTTAGAGGTTGACAGCTCAATGTAATTTGGACAATATAATTAGCAGGGCTGGGCAGTTGCTGAATAACCTTACTATTTATGCCTTTAATAGGGACTTTAGGGTATTGTGTGCATACAGGCTGTGTTTGTCCTGGTTTGATTTCAAAATGAAGGATGGAGGGGAAAGGATGGTTTGACGTTCTTCCTCACATATGTCATGAACCATTCAGAACACTTTTTAATACTTTATTACAATATAGCTCAAAGACACGCAACCAACCCCCAAGTTCAGCTTTGTCGACAGTGCTGGCCTGTGAGTCCAAAATGGAGGAAGCTATTGTTGCTTATTAGCTGTGTTGCACCGTTCACTTTGATTTACATGAACTCTCCTCTGTTGAAGTATAAACTGCTCCACAAAACTGTTTACAGTTATGAGACTGGAGTTGATGCTAGCAAGCTTGCTAACTGAAAGTTAAGAACATTTTTATGTAATCCAGTTTTACCAATTAAAAATGTGATAGTGTTTTCCAGAACTGAGCATCTAAGAAAGAAAATAATACTTGTTGGATTGGAGTGCAACATCAATATGGAGATGTGTTTAATCACTTGTCTGTTCGCAGGTCCTGACCGCTTGCATTGTGTGCTACAGATAAAACTAAAAAACAGCCAGAAATCAGGTCTTGTTTCAGATGCTATGATAAAACTGCATGTCTACAGCAGTGAAGACACATTAGAGTGACAGGGGACAAAATGGGACACTGCAAGGGAATTTTCTACGTAACATTTACACAGTGTGCTATATATTGGAAATTGTACATTTAAGTAAAAGTCAAGTTCTGATATGTTTCACTCAGGAAAGATAGAAGAATAACAACATTTTAATCTTATATTTATATATATATAAAAAATAAGGCACACCGTGATACAATCCTTTTTTGATTTAACTGTGACCTTCTGCCACAGTTTGTGGCCAGAATGTGTTAGTGTTAAGTGAGGCTGTTGATATTTCAAAAGTCATAACCGTATTTAAGATTGACAGCCAAGATGTTTAATAGCCCGACTTCTTGTGGTGTGTGGGGACTGGGGAGTCGGAATGAGGAGGACATTTGGAATACAAAGTGTTCACCCCACAGCCCGATGAAAGATGTCCCTTCCCTGAAAGGCAGCTGGTTTTGAACCATAGCTTTTGGCAGGCTTCAGGGGGCAGCCCTGTCAATAGTGTGGGCTTGAGATGTGTTGTGCACGGACACACACATCACATGCCACTGTTACCACCACACCAGCAGTCATGTATGCTGGCATCTTAATGCCCCTTCTCTTTTTATGAATATATAAAGAGCCAAAGAATGGCATCAAAGGCAACTGGCCACATTGATTTGTGCTCATGCCAGGATATCCTCGGTGGAATAAACTGTCTGACAGATTTATAGCAATATGAAGCTAGTTACTCCTTCTGAGACCAGCTCACTGCCTCTCATGCAGGATTCTGTATGTATTGGAGCACATAAATACATGTACACATGGTGAGTGCGCTCATTTTAAAGGGGTACTCTGGTGAGTGTTCATAAAGTTGGGTGTCTTGCAAGACAGATATTTAAAAACTAGAATGGACCAGATTTAAGCAGGAAAGACTAAGATATCCTGATTTTAAGCTCAAGCACTTCTGGGTCTGAAAATTGGAGCCAATGCTTTCTTTCTAATGGCCAGCAGGGGGTGACTATTTTTGTTTCTTTTTTAAGCAGTTAAAAAAAAATTTTGAGAGAGAAACTTTCCACACTTTTGCTTGCCAACCCTAAAGTTTTGCTTGCAAATCTAAAAGTTTTGCTTCCGGTTCCACTTTATTCCGTGGGCGGGACCTACGCTGAAAGATGAATGACATGTTTCTATTGGCCAGTTTTGATCGAAGTGACAGCTTGGCAACATGTGGTCAGTTAACGAGAGAGGCTGTTTTGAAGTCCACCGGAGGAGAAAGTTGATACGAATGTAAGTTTCTTTACACGTAACCTCCGTCTTGGTGATAGTAGTAATGTTATGTTTGAGCTAGATTGCTTTTGTTTACAACCCATGTTGTAATGGGTTGAACAAATACGTATTGTTTTGTCATCTTCGCTGCTTGTCCAGGTACGCTGCTATTATTATGCACAAAATATCACTTGTTTTCCATTATTGTCCTGTACTATTCAGCGAGTGCATGACCTTGAAATCACTTGTTAATGTGTGCGCATGCGCTTCTAAGTGCGTGCTGCCCGATACGGTTGCTCCGCTCGTCTTACTTGCTCTTTTAAATCTTTTCGTTATTTAACTTTGTACTTATGGGTTTTTTGTTTGGTATTGACTTGTTGGAGTCGTGGCCTCCACAAATGTGCTGGTGAAGAGGTTTTTGGTGTTTCTGTTCGCTCAGGAGGTGCTTTCACTTGCAGTCAGCTGAGCGCAACAACTTCACGGCCGCTTTTGTTTACACTCTGGATCAGCTGATTGAACTTAAGCCGACCATGGTGACCAGATCTGCGGACATCCCACAGGAGATCTGGAGAGAAACACACCGAGGCTGCAGGGGAAAGAAAAACCAGCGAAGGAGAGAGTCCAGAGAGAGACAACGGACGATTATTGAGAGGAAGAAATATAAACCATGTCTCCCCACCTTTGTCATGGGCAATGTGAGATCGCTAGCTAACAAGATGGAGGAGCTAACGGGGCTGGCCTGGAGTCGGACGGAGTGTTGAGAATGCAGTCTAATGTGCTTCTGTGAAACGAGGTTACACAAGGACATCCCAGA